>KZ652368.1:82178-95635 GCA_001010745.2 Gerris buenoi | reverse complement strand
ATTTAAAAAAAAAAAAAAAAAAAAAAAAAAAAAAGCTTTTAGCTTTTTTTTCTTAGCTTTTTTTTTTTAGCTTTTAGCTTTTAGCTTTTTAAAGATAGCTAAAAGTATTGAAATATTGCATTGTCATCGTGTTCTGAGCTATTTCAAAAGTTTTAAATGTCTAGCTACTCGGGAAGTTAGTTAAAACTCGATTGCAAGATTTGTACTGGACAAGCAAACAAGAAAGCAAGCTAATAAAAACGTAGTAAAATATAAATTGTCAAAACTACCTCTGCTTGCTTAAGGTTGAAATTTTACATGCCTATTTCAATTGTATTATAGACGATGTATATGAAGTATTATTAAAATCATTACATAAGACCGTAAGATATCGGAAAAAAATACGTGTGGTGTCGCGGGACACCAGGTAGGAACGAAGTTTCTTAAGCTTTTTATGAAATATAAATGATAAAATCACAGTTCCAAAATAAGTATGTATACGATATTAACTACTTATACATGGCGGAGTGAGAAAAGAGATAACATTAAAAGTATTTAACTATTTATTTGTACTAGGGGAGTTAAGGCAAAATTAAGAAAAGCTTTTTATTATCGTTCAATAAAAATAATACATAATATATTGAGAAAAAAAGTTAAAGATGGATATATAGTTAAAACAGATGGTTGTAGAGACGAAATAGAACTGACCCCCCAGACTCCGCCGGCATATTACTCCGATTAAAGTAAAATAAAAATATAAATAACTACCATACAAAAACTTCTGCTTGTATCAGATTGAAATTTTACATGCATGTTTCAATTGTACTATAAGTGATGTATACGAAGTTTTATTTAAATCGTTAGGTTAGAACTTAGGATATCTGCAAAAACGTTGTTTTCTCTGTTTTTAACGATACGGTCCGCTTTATATTAGAAATAAGTGTTAACAGTAGAAACTACTGTTAATTTTTTTCTCATTATTTTATAAATAAAATATGTGCTATAAAAAAAAGAATAAATAGCATTCTAATAATAATAACTACATATGCATCTATATAACATGACTGTGTATAAAAATAAAATAAATATCGCATATATAATATTTTTTTTGTTTAAATATAAAATGAGAAATGTTCATGCATGAAATTGCTTAGTCCGATTTATTGGGAAGAGTTCACCTCCAAATCAGATAAAGGAATTTCTCATCTCGCCCAGATATATTTTTAAATGGGAAAAAAATAAAGTCATGAATAATTTAAAGCTATGGGAGAGGAAGCTGTATTTACGTGATAGACGAAATATCAAAGATAAACGTATATCCGGAGTAAATTTAAATATTGTAATATTCTTGTTAATTTATACAAGCTAATCAATAGTCCAGTAACTTTGTCGCCTGAAAGTATGGGGTAGTATGCGTCAAATCCGGTAGTTCTGTTTTTTTGCAGACTTGTTTATAATGTTAGCCTAATGAATAATCCAAGTTTGTGACCTCGTGCGCCGAACGCAACTTCGTCAAAAATCGAAAAAACCGCGAAAAAATCGTTATTTTTTCACATTGTGATGATTATAACCCTAAAGGACTAGTTTTTGAAAAAACATTTTTAGGGCGTTTATAAAGTAGACTAAATTTGCTACAATATGATACTATAATTGTCTCTGTAGACCCAATAGTTGTCGAGATTAAGCCTTTCAAAGTTTATCATTTTTTTCGAACTTCGCAATTATTTGCAATATATTTTTGCTGAGATGCAGCCTCTCAACACCTCTGCGTATGATTTCTTGCGGCTGCACGAAGGGTTGTGGGAACGCGTGCAGCTGCAGGAAGGCAGGATTAAAATGCTCATCAGTCTGCAGGCACTGCAGCGGGGCCCCTTGTGACAATATACCTGATGTTGCAGTAGTAGATATCCCAGAAGGCGACGATCTGTCCGATGTCGAAATGGAGGATGGCTTGTGGGCACAAGACGTCGACGATTCATCACCACCCCAATAAGTCGATCCAGATAAGGACGAACCTCAACTAGGACCTCCTAAGAGGGCTGAATTAATTTTGATCCTGATTATACTATCGAAGCCCTGTACTTTTATGATAGTATGTTAAAAAAGAAAATGAGAAGTGTGAACAATGATGTTTAAGTTAAGCTACGAATAATGAAGTAAAAAAGATAATTACAACAAAAGTTAAAGTTTATTTGTTAGGAAATTGAGTAATATTCAAAATCAAAAAAATAAATTAATTTAGCCCTCTTGGAAGGTCCCAGTTGAGGTTCGTCCGTATCTGGATCGACTTATTGGGGTGGTGATGAATCGTCGAAGTATGGTGATGAATAGTCGTTGTGCCCACAAGCCATCCTCCATTTCGACATCGGACAGATCGTGACCTTCTGGGATATCTACTACTACAACATCAGGTATATTGTCACAAGGGGCCCCGCTGCAGTGCCTGCAGACTGATGAGCATTTTAATCCTGCCTTCCTGCAGCTGCACGCGTTCCCACAACCATTCGTGCAGCTGCAAGAAATCATCCGCAAGAGACGATTTTTTTAATTTTTGACAAAGTTGCGTTCGGCGCTCGAGGTCACAAACTTGGATTATTCATTAGGCTAACATTATAAACAAGTCTGCAAAAAATCAGAACTACCGGATTTGACGCATACTGTGATGTATAAAGTTACTGGACAACAAAATAAATTAAAATAATTAGAAATAGATCCAAAAAAAAAAACTTTCTCAAACACAACTAAATATAGCCTAAGAAGTAAATTCGGTTGGTAGAGGTCTCGCTGCGGCGCACCCTTCCAGGAGTTGAAATTCGAAGTGTGTAGGGGCTAAAATTGAGGCTTCTCTTCTAGAGTTCTAAACAGTTCTGCCTACGTCGTTTAAACTCCATAAACTAATGTAATCAGCTAGTCAGGTTAGTGAAGTCGCAAGTTACCATTGTTAATTTATACAAATTAATAGTCATTTTACAGTATCCATTAATTATTATATTTTGTTAAAATTTAACTTTGAAATAAACTATGATTTTAGCTTGAGAATGATCTAAGGAGGGATCGAAATATTGCAAATGCGAGGCGTTTGAATTTTCCTTACAAGACCCAATTAATCAAGAATTTATACTACAACAAGGAACAATCTACTAATATATCTTCATAAACCAGTTTTTTTAGTAGCCTAGTTCATCCTACTAGAACGGGTAGGATGAACCACTTGTTCGAACCTTGCAATTAGGCCCTTTTTACGCCCTGTGGTGGAGAGTTCCAGCTACTTCACACATCATACATTTGTACATTGTACCGCCGAAGCGAGTATGGTGTGGTCATTAGTAAGATATATAAGCGTGCGTTAAAGCGTGGGGGAAGAGTCCCCATAAAGGGTGTCCCTCGCCCTGCTCCGTCCTCGAACCATAGACACAAATTACATCATCGTGACACGGATCGGACCCACTTTAAAGAGTGGGGGGAGAGTCCTCATTAAGGGTGTCCCTCGCCCTGCACCGTCCGCGATTCATAGATGCATTTCAGTGTATCATGGCACGGGATCGAACCCATGACCTCGAGTTGCCTCGACTTATTGATAGCTAAGCGAGCGCCTTGAGACGCTCGTTTACCCTGGATCCCGAACTAAGATAAACAACATGTATGGGGCACGGAACCCTTATTAATATTGCACAAGTTGTACAACCAAACCAAGATAAACAACATGTATGGGGCACGGAACCCTTAATATTGGACAAGTTGTACAACCAAACCAAGATAAACAACATGTATGGGTTCCCAAATGTTGGACAATTTGTGCAACCGAACCAAAATGTACAACATGTATGGGGCCCTTAATGGTTCAAACTGTTTCAAAATCGTACTTTCCACGAAGAACATACAAAATTAAAACAATTTTTGTCAATATATTAATAAATTTTAAGTATTTTAAGTTCTAATCCGTTTTTGCTTTAGAATTTAAAATTGATAGCGTCATAATAATGAAGTATTTTGACGAAAAATAAATCGAATAAACTATTGCGCAATATAATGGTAAACATCCTATATGATTAGTAAGATAAATAACTATTAAAAGATAAGATAGATAACTATTAAAAATCAGGTAAAATAACTATTAAAATCTCATGGTTTTTGGTTTTTAAAGAATTTTATTATCAAATTGGATTTCCTATTTAGCTTAAGTAATACGAAACTGATTTATAACAATAAATAATAATAATAAATTCAATCGGTTCAAAAGTATAGGCTTTAGACGAAGGACAAAACAATATTTTTTGTTTAGTAATAAATAAATTCCCTTATTTATTTGTATCTTACTGTACAATGTTAGACAAGTTGTACAACCGAACTAAGATAAACAACATGCATGCTGCTCTATATTTATTTATTTTTTTTTTTTTTATTCCATACAATAGTTTATTTAATATGCCTCTGCTATTCCCATCAGTATGGGCAGATGTTGACCGCTGCAATTTATTTTTATCATTAACTATTTTAACAAAAAAAAAAAAGTTTGGACCCAACGGACCTAAAAAGTGTAAAAATCTCAAAAAAAAACGCATCTTGAAAAAAAAACTTTCTCTACATACCTATTATGCATGACAAATAAGATTCTAAGTCCATGATCTTTCAATTGCTACACGAGTAACTTACTTTGCAAAAAAAAAACTGCTGAAAAGGAATTCTCGTAATTGAAAAAAAAAACTTGTGGAGAGTAACATCAAAGAATTCAATAGGATAGCAAATTTCCTTTGCTCATTGTGTTCTTTCCTGTACTTAGAGTTTCCCCGTATATAACAACGGCTTATTAGCTTTAACAATGGTAGTTAAGAAAGAGGGGAATCTCTAAGAGATCACTCAGGAAAAAGTCCTCCAATTCCTTTTTTAAGTCCTTATCCACTGTGACAGGAAGTTAAGGGGAAGACGAGAGAGAGAGACAGGTGCTTTAAGTTGGCCGCTCCAGATAAAACGAATTGATAAAAGTAAAGTTGGGTGTATTGGTTTAAATGACCACTTGTCAATTACCTGTATTGCTCTACCATAAAGAAATCTCTTGCATTTACATTATTAGTTTATGAGTGATTGGATTTAGGATTCTTTAGATTTTTATTGAAATATTATACAAATGACTAATTATTAATTCCTCATAAGCTATCATGAAAAAGCAAAATTTAAAATGGCAAATTATTTTGCTTTCGAGCTTACCCGGTACTTTTAGGTTTCTGTACAAAGTAAAAAAATAAACCTTATATAACGGCTCTGTCTGTCTGTGTCGCCATAGCGATGCAATGTTATTGTTTAGGTTGTCATTTAAATTAATCTTAGAGTGTAATAAAATAGTTGTAAATATACGAGTTAAAGGAAGAAAATAGTCTGTCCTTATTCCATAGTTATAAGAGGGATACAGGACAAGGTGGTAGCAGAAGCGTAAGACAATCTGGAACGCAGGGATTCAGATTGACGGAATAAGTAGAAAAGATCCAGGGAAAAAAGAAAACATCGGACAGGTATAAAAACTAGAATATGACAACAACGGGAAATGTAAGAAAAGCCTTAGGTCCAGCAAAGGCGCGGCTCGTAGAATTACTTCGGACAATTAAGAACGCCAAAAAGGACGAACAGTTAGAAATAGAAGACATTGACGGACATTTAGAGAAATTAGGAAAATTTAGTGACACATACTTTAAACTTAGGGTAAAGTTAGAACAGTTAGCTGGGGACGACAAGACGGAACTAACAAAAATAGACGATGAATTTTCGGAGCAGACAGAATTTCAATTTGAAGTAGACGACGTTACGTGTGACTTAAAACTTCTAAAAAGTAAAATAATTAAAAATCAGGTAAAAAGGCAAGAGATTCCTAATTCAGTTCAAAGCATTAGGTCTATTGTAAAACTTCCAGAACTAGTAATTCAGAAATTTAAAGGGGATAGTTTACAATGGGCAGGGTTTTGGGATTCTTTTGAGGCTTCGATTCACTCGAGAACCGAAATAAAAGACGTCGACAAATTTAATTATTTAAAAACATATTTGACAGGTGAAGCTTTAGGTTGTATTGCGGGACTTTCAATTACAAATTTAAACTACAAAATTGCGATTGATTTACTAAAAGAAAGATACGGAAACGAAGGCGTAATAAAATGTAACTTGTACGACCAACTTAGACTTTTGGCCCGAGCTACAAATCAGACATCAAAATTAAGACAAACATACGACAAGATAGAGGGATTTCTTAGATCGCTAGAAGCACTAGGAGAAGATATATCTCATACACACTTGGTCCCACTTATAATATCTAAATTTCCTCCGGCAATTATTTTAAAGTTAGAAGAGGAAAAAGACACTTCGAGTATAACTCCTAAGGATTTAAGAACATATCTTAATAGGCTCATTTCGGCGAGAGAAAAATTAGAAGCTCGCCTGAGCGATTACAAGGGGAAAGATTTCAATGGAGAAAACAGTCAGAAAAGTAATGACATTATAAGTTATAAATTAACTAGAAATGGGAATGATAACAGAGAAAAACGAACTACTACAGAGACGTTAGTTTCTAAAGGAGCCCAATGTAAGCTGTGCTCAAAAAAGCACTGGAGTGATCAGTGCGATGTTTATAGGACTCTTGAAGAAAGAAAAAATAGACTAAAAGAAATGGGTGCGTGTTTTATTTGTTTATCTACATATCATAACGCTAAATCGTGCGGGGTTGTCAAACCATGCTATTATTGTAAACAATCAAAATGTCATAACAGAATTTTGTGTCCAAAACAATGCCTAAACAAAGATTCGGAAAAAACATTTCAAAAATCAATTTCGGCAGTAATTAATTCTAAAAATAAAAAAGAAAATTTAGAAGTAGCAATGAACAATAATATAGAAGGGGACGAAACGGTGCATTTACAGACTGCAATAGTTGAACTAGTCAACCCTTTGAATAGAGTGAGTAAAGACGTGAGGACTCTTCTAGACAGTGGCAGTCAAAGATCCTATGTGACTGAAAGATTAGTCAGAGCACTGAACCTAAAGAAAACAAATAATGAGCAAATTTCTGTCTTCGTGTTCGGAACAGAAAGACCAAAAGTCATAGAAACGGCAACAGTTAACTTTGAAATTAAATTAAAAAATGGAAAAGAATCAAAAATTAAAGCGAATGTAGTTCCATCTATTTTAAAAGAATTCGGAATACATCCTATATTAAAAGAAATTAAGAAAAAATATCCGAACTTAGAACTGGCAGACAACTTAAATAAATTTAATGGAAACGAGGAAAATATTGACATGTTAATAGGAAACGGATATTACTTTGATCTGATTGAATCTGACAAAATAGAAATAGGTCCAGGATTACATCTAGTTAGCACTAAGTTAGGTTGGATAGTTAGTGGTAGAGGAAAACAGGTAGATCATAAGTCAGATATAAGTTTTTGTACATTCTCAAAAATGGTTGATGAACTAAATTTTTTTGAAAAGCCAGATTATCCATTAGTTCCAGACAAAGATTTAGACCTTAGTAGACTATGGGATCTCGATAGTATTGGTATAAGAGAAACCCCGATAGAAACAGAAGACGACTTCGCTCTAAAAACGTTTGAGGATAGTTTTAAGATGATTGACGGAAGATACCATGTCTCTTGGCCGTGGAGAGAATATCCACCTGAAATCCCAGATAATTATTATTTAGCACTAGGAAGATTGAAGTCTCTATGTAAAAGACAAAACTTACAAATTCTGACTAAGTACAACGCAATAATACAAGAGCAACTGGAGATGGGAATTATTGAGCCCATAACAGAAAAGACTGTAACTGGTGATATCAACCATTATCTGCCACACCATGCAGTAATTACCCCGTTTAAAAATACAACTAAAATAAGAGTAGTCTATGATGCGTCAGCTAAGAGTAAGAAATCAGAGAGAAGTCTAAACGAATGCCTTATGAGAGGTAGGATTCTGATGAAAGATTTAGGAGGAATATTAATAAGATTTAGAATGTCAAAAATAGCACTAGTGTCGGATGTAGAAAAAGCTTTCTTACAAATAGGATTACATTTAAAGGACAGAGATGTAACACGGTTCATTTGGATAAAAGACATTACCAAACCACCAAAACCAGATAATTTAATTGAACTGAGATTTACTCGAGTCACATTTGGTATAATTTCCAGTCCTTTTTTGTTGAATGCAACTATACAAAGTCATTTAAACTTTATAGGAAGTGAAGTGTGCAAACAAATAGCAAAAAACATTTATGTTGACAATGTTCTTTGTGGAGCAGAAGAGGAAGAAGAAGCCGTAGACTTGTACAGAGAAACTAAGGAAATATTCCATTCGGAAAAAATGAATATTAGAGAATTTAGTTGTAATTCGGATAGAGTTAGAGAAAAAATTAATCAAGAAGATTTAGCGGAAAGAAATACAGCCGGAGTTTTAGGTTTGAAATGGACTGTAGATTTGGATACACTATCAATTAAAGCAAATTATAAAACAATTGTTTCGGAAATGAATTCAAAAAGAGATATCTTAAAGTATGTAGCTTCATTTTTCGATCCGTTAGGTTTATTGGTTCCGGCAATAATTCTAGGAAAAATATTTTTAAGGGAGCTTTGGCTGGAAAAAGTAAAATGGGATGAGATAATATCAGATAAATTAAATCAACAGTGGAAAGAGATTTATTCTAGGATGGAAAGTTTAGACAAAATTAATATCCCAAGATGGACGGAATATGACAGAAAAAAAGAAGTAGATTTAATAACATTCTGCAATGCGTCAAAGGATGCTTATTCAACGGTGTCTTATATTAGAATTAAAGACAAGACTAGAACTATAACTAAATTAGTATTTGCTAAAGCAAGATTGGCTCCAATTAAAAAGATATCGATTCCTAGATTAGAACTTTTAGGAGCTGTTATAGGGGTTAGATGTATGAAATTCGTGGAAGAACAATTATCTATACCTATAAAGAACAAATGGTTATTTACGGACTCGAAGTGTGTACTAGACTGGATTAAATCAACCAAGCCACTACCTATATTTGTCGAAAGAAGAATTAAAGAAATAAAAAACCATGAGGATGTTATGTTTAGATTTGTACCCGGAGACGAAAATATAGCAGATCTAGCTACTAGAGGCTGTTCAGCTCAGGAATTATCAGGAAATGAAGCGTGGTGGAATGGACCAAAGTGGCTCATAGAGAGTGAAGAACAGTGGCCTAAGGGGCACATACACTATTGTGATACACTGAAAGAACAAATAGAAGAGTCACCTGAGGAAACTGAACAAGAAGTTCAGACGGTTATAGGTCTTAGTGTAGCAGACAATACCTTGTCTCCATTTGAAATAGATGAAACTAGATTTTCAACTTATAATAGACTTATTAGTGTAACAGCAATATGCTTTAGAGTTTTAATAGATTTATGAAAAAACAGATTACTTATAATGAGTCAGTTAAAATTAGTGAACAGGTCTGGATTAGATATATTCAAAGAAAATATTACGGAAAGGTACTTACAGATTTGAAATTAGGAAAAAGAAATGCTATTCAGATTCAATTAGGGTTATTTTTAGATAAGGATTTAATCTTAAGATGTAAAGGTCGCATACAAAATTCAGATATTTCATATGATCAAAAATTTCCAATTTTATTACCACCCAAAATTCATTTTTCTAAGNTATATTTAAGCTTTATTTAACTTTTTCACCCAAATAATTCATAGGGGCTTGATAGTTTATAATACTTGATAATTAAAAAACAAAATAGCTTAAGCCTACTAATATTTTGGCAACCCATCCCTAGGTTTCCTGACCCTCCCCCTAATCAATGAGAATTATATAAGTTAAGTCAAGTACCAGACCTATAAAGTGTTAAAGATCGCTAAAAACTGTTAATTATTCTTACTTACACAATAAACAATAAAGTAATAAATCGTTAATGCTAATATAACAATAAACTACAAGATAGCATGCGAGGAAGCTATGTGCCACACTAATTGGCAGTGTATTTTTCAATGTAAAAAGGAACAGTTTTAAAAAAGTCCGTAATAAGATTAAATCCCTAAATAAATGAACTGAGATTCACTTCAACACCATGTTACTGTGAAAGACTAATTTAAAATCAGAAGATGGTTGTTGTTGTTAAGTAGTTGAAACCAGTTAAATTTTTATTATAAATACTGTCTGAAGATCTAGGGTTTTTTTTGTTCCTTTTCAATATCATATAGGAGAAGCATACCGTTAATATACAACATATTTATAAACATTGGAAATTTCTTCAACTCATTAATTAAAGGACAAGTTATTCATTTTAACCAACCATTCTGGAAAATGTTCCACTATTCCAAACAACAGGACATTTTCGGAAACCGACGGTACGCCTTCAAATGTTTAAAATAACGGGACTGTCCCGGTCAAAACGGGACATATGGTCACCTATTGAGTCACGTAAGAGTGATAATAGTTTTCCTTCACTGTAACTAAAATCTTTTCTTCTTACTCACATTAAACGAGAGGAAATTTTAAATCTACATACAATAAATCTGTGTTGAATTTAATTAGATAAATTTTCAATCTAAAAGTTTTAAAAAGAGAAAATTAACAGTTTAATTTAACAATGTGTTACCTTTTAATTTATGGATTCTAATAATATTTAAAACAAATTTTCATTAATACTCCTACTAATAATACAATGACAATTGGTTCTGGTTGTTTGGTTCAATTTTGGCGGTATTTTGACAGACAAACTTTAAGTTTAACAAAAGTATCACACGAATTAATAATTAACCTATAACTTTTAAACTAATTAATAGAATTTCATCGGGTTTTTAGGTTTCTGTACAAAGTAAAAAAAGAAACCTTATATAACGGCTCTGTCGGTCTGTCTGTCTGTCTGTTGGTGTCTGTCCGTTGGCTTGTTTTAATTCATAAACTACTACAGCTAGAAACATGAAATTTGGCACACAGGTGCATCTCGGAATTTGAGACAACTGAACATATTTTAGAGTTTTCACACTTAATATTTCCAAGATGGAGGCCCGGCCAATATGGCGAGTGACTAAAAATAAGTTTTTAGTTACCATGGCATGTTATACATCAATTTAAAGGTCATGAAGTGTAGAAAAATAATATGCAACTATTAAAATAACACATGTAATATTTTCAAGATGGCGGCCTATATGGCTGGTGACTAAAAAAAAGTTTTCAGTTACCATGGCATGTTATACATTAATTTAAAGGTCTTGAAGTGTAGAAAAAGAATATGCAACTATTAAAATATCACACAATATTTACAAGATGGCGGCCAAATGGTGGGTGGCTAAAAAAATATTTTAGTCACCATGACATGTTATAAATAAATTTAAAGGTCTTAAAGTGTAGAAAAAGAATATGCAACTATTACACAAAATAATTAAACTTAATCGTACAAATTATTGCGATTATTGCCTCACGTACTTTCGTGAAGCGCGCCTTACTTGTTTACTCTAGCATCTCCCTTGGTTCTAAACAATAGTCTGCCCGACAAAATTCTCAAAGGTATGTATATTTGTCTCCCTAAGACATTAAGACTCATTGGGCAGTTTTATTATGCTATTTTAAAATAGCGTCTTATCACGTGTTAGACTAAATCTTATACAGAAAAATGAGTTCTACAGTTTTCTAAGTGCATATTTAATATCCCTTTGTCTTAGTAAATTAGATTAAGGGATGTTATTACAGTTATGTGTGTGACATTCCTTTGTTTCAAGTTAAATTGGACTACATATCCCTTTGTCTTAATGGTAATTTAGACTAAGGAGTATGCACTACTCTGTAAATGTTCCTTTGTCTAAATAACTATTAGGCCAAAGGGATGTAGGAGGGTGCTTAAGTAAAAAAAAGTACCGCTTACAGAAGGTACCGGAAGCTACGAAGGTAGCTGAAGAACGAACAATTTTTGTCTAAAAATTCAAAAATTTCAAGACAAAAATCCATTTCAGACACTATTAGACAACATTTTTGGTCTCATGCTTGTTTGTCGGCCTATCGTTAAATATTTGAGAATCAACATATCTTAAAAACTACTCTCGTCTGATTTTAAAAATTTCTAGTGAAATAATGTTAGGTCATAATTAGCCCATTGTTGGTCCCATATAATGTCAAACCATCATGATGGTCAGCGACTATTTGCATTTCTTCCACATGATCACAATCATACATTTATTTACACTTAAATATAATTATCAAAAGTATTGATATTAAATTTTGCATGATTTTTGGAAAGTAGTTCGCAGATAACTGCAGATTAATTTCAACAATTATTTACTTATTAAATTGCGCTAAATTTATTTGTGTTTAAAAAAACTATTTTTTATAAGATTAAAATGAAAGGGAGGGGGAACAATTAAATAAATTATACAATACCAGCCGTTAGGCCCGCGGTAACGGGCAGAATAATAAATATGGTTTATAAAAAGAGCTGAGAGATAATTAGTTATAATTGAAATATATATTTAAAGAGATATTTACTGTTTAAATAGTAAGTTTTATGCAGTTATAGGTAATTAAAATTAAAACATTTAAATAGGAAGTTTTGTGCTCCGATATTCGTTACATAGCTATAGCGCAAATGGTTTGGTATCGGGCTTTCACCCAGTAGCCCCGGGTTCGATCCCAGCTTATGGCACATCAATTTTTAACGTTATAAATCATTTAGANCGAAAGTAGGAGACGTTGTGCTAATTAGTGACAGGTCTCCTAGACTTACTTGGAAAGTTGGTAGGATACAAGAACTAATACTGAGCCGAGACAACGATATAAGATCAGCATTGGTAAGAGTAGGCAATTCCAACAAGCCTCTTAGAAGATCAATTGCGATGTTATATCCAATCGAAGTCGAAAGACAACATCAAGAGGACCAGCTCAAGACAGAAAGCGGGGAGGATCGCCGAGGCGAAATCACCACCCGAAATCACCAATAAGAGGCGCCGGAGTGTCGCCATAGCGATGCAATGTTATTGTTTAGGTTGTCATTTAAATTAATCTTAGAGTGTAATAAAATAGTTGTAAATATACGAGTAAAAGGAAGAAAATAGTCTGTCCTTATTCCATAGTTATAAGAGGGATACAGGACAGTCTGTCCGTTGGTGTCTGTCCGTTGGCTTGTTTCAATTCATAAACTATAGCTAGAAACATGAAATTTGGCACACAGGTGCATCTCGGTATTTTAGACGACTGGACAAATTTTGGAGGTTTTACACTTAATATTTCCAAGATGGCGGCCCGGCCAATATGGCGGGTGACTAAAAAAAGTTTTTAGTTACCATGGCATGTTACACATTAATTTAAAGGTCTTGAAGTGTAGAAAAAGAATATGCAACTATTAAAATAACGTATGTAATATTTTCAAGATGGCGGCCAATATGGCGGGTGACTAAAAAAAAGTTTTCAGTTACCATGGCATGTTATACATCAATTTAAAGGTCTTGAAGTGTAGAAAAAGAATATGCAAC
>KZ652368.1:46109-57921 GCA_001010745.2 Gerris buenoi | reverse complement strand
TATATATATATTGATAGTGATAAAGAACAAATATATATAATCAATTTATAAATTTTAAGAAAGAAGTAATCATCATTTATATAATCAAAAGTGTCCCGACGACGCACCTTAAAATTAGGTATATGTTATTGTTAAGCCAAGGCAACCACATGTATTCCAATAAAAATAAATGTTGCTAGTTATAAACTTCCAAATATGATTGAAATCGGACGTTAAGGAATTAAGTTATTAATTGTTGAACGATACACAGACACAAGACCAATAATGTACCTTTATGACTAAAAGGGATTTCTTTCTTGGATTTTTTGAATTAGAGACTTAAAAAAATAGACTGCTAATTGGTGTGGCTCATAGCTTTCTCGCATCCTCTCACGTATTTTATTGATTTTATGCTTTTACAAGCCATTATTGTCAAATTGATTTAATTTTTTTACTCGTATTGTAATCTGTCAAAATTGTTTAGACTTTTTATATAAATTTAAGTATCAATTTAGCAAAAGTTAAAGAGCACAGACTGTTCAAGTTAATCTGGGGTTATTTGTGGGTTACATTCAATAAACTATAAAAGTTTCATTCAAATCAGATAAGCACTTTTGAAGCTATTGGTGTAAATAAATGTATGTTTGTGCGCATGTGGAAGAGAAACAAATAGGCGCAGAAAGTTGAAACTTATATGGGACCAACAATGCTACTCAAGACCTAGCACCCAAATTTCATNTATGCGAAATGTGCGGTCTTCTGGGCCAATGAAAAAATAAGATTAGCAATTCGATCTGATGTACTGGAAATCCAAGATGGCGGCTAATTCATGTCACTCAAAAAAAAAATTTTTTTTTAAATTTTGATTGGGGTATCAAATGAAAGGTATTAAAGGGTAGATTACAAAAATATATAACACTTGTGGGTAATATTTCATTTTGCCCGCAATTTTGTCAAAAAACAAACCCCCCCTCCCTTTACTAATTTTTGTTCACTATACCAACGAAACCCTTTTTACGGGAGACTTCACGCCTTACCAATTTATTTTTTCAATCCATAAACTACCATCAAGAAACATTAAAATTATTTTTCTAAGCGAGAATATTTATATTCTATCCTTCCTTCTTATTTCTATACCTCTCCCCTTTGATGGGATAATTTGCTAATACCCCAAAGTAGTAATTGATTCCGATTACTGAAGAAAAATTCTTTAAATACAACTTTCCTAAAAAAGCAGCGTTATTTTCCTCTTGTTATGAAAGCCGTTCTCCGCCCGATTTAAAGCTAACAATAATANTTTAATTTACTATAATTACCATTTTTATTAAAATCCATTTTTTTAAAAAGAAGCAAAGCAACTTGTTCGAACGGTATTAAAAACTTTTTCAAATTCCAAATGGTATTTTTCCCAGAGCAGTTTTTAGATGGGAATTTCAAGAATTTTAAAGTGGACTTGAATGTTAAGTTAACGATGTAGAAAGCCCTCTTGGTCTTTTGGGAATAAATTCACTTGTTTCAGCTCACTTTTTACTTTCTCATATAAAGAGAAAGTATTGTGATGGCGCGAAAATTCGATTTTGAGATTTTGATGGATTTACACGTTTTGAGGTCCCCTGNAATTTCGCAAAATCCTTTCTTAGTGGACGCCTATGATTTGAACAGAGTATATCCTGAAAATTTCAAGTTTCTCGGTTAAGCAGATTTTGCTGTGCGTTGATTCTATGTCAGTCAGTCAGTCAATCAGGACATTGCCACTTATATTATAGATAAACACATTATAGAAAGGAAAATAAATAGTTTATTTCAAGTATTTTTATTTTTTAAATTTTCCAGAATTAACTTTAAAGAAATTTACTTTATTACATCGATATTTAGTTTTTATGAATTTACTATTTTTAATATTATTTGTTTCACATAACTTCAAAGGGGGAGGGGACATTTATTCCAGTAGTAATAAAAACTTTTTAAATTTAACTCACTTTTTTCATATAGTAGTTTTCCCAAAGTTGTTTACCCAATTGGAATTTTGAATTTAATTAAAAATTTGAAGTTAACAAAAGTAAAAATAAAAAAAACAATTAATTTTGGAAAGAAAAATTCTTGAACTTGTTATGAAAGCTCAAATTTCATATCTATAGAAGACGGATTTTATGAAATTAAAAAAAAAACTTTTATATCAATAAAACTAATAAAAATACTCTTTTATAAATTTATTTGATTTAAGCAAAAAAGAAGATGAAGAAAAAAGAGAAGTTAAATTTTTTAAAAATATAGAATAAAATTAACAAAGGGAACAACAAACATTTTAATATCTATCATCTGTCAGTTAAAGGTGGTATTGTCGAATTATATTCTTTAATGTTAATTTCAATAATAGTCCAGTCAATTTATACAAGAAAATTGGGATTCATTGCAAAAGGTCCGGTATTTATGATTTTTGGATATGTTGTTGGGATTAGTACCACAAGTAAAAACCTAAGTTTGCAGAATCCTTGACCCTGTGGGAGCAGAGACAAAACCTGTGCTAGCTGCGTAATATGTGAAAAACTGAATCATTCTCGGACTTTTTTCAGTTGCTGCTATATATCTCGTAAACTATGCGTTGTTCGATGTTACTTGTTCTTACTATTTTTTCAGTACAATAAATTTACAACAATTTAAGTCCAACGGTGACTCTGTACGTCCAATAGATTTCGAGATATGGCCCTATAAGAATTGGAAAGTGTTTTGCAAAAAATTGAAATTTTAAGTACTGCTCTGGTTTCGGGGCAAATCGGCGTAAAACTGTTAAACTATGTGAAAATTCATAAGGAATGAAGCAGCAGTAGGTAAATATAATTGGCTTATTTTTACGTCCATCGACAACTCTGTACGTCCAATAGTTACTGTGATATGACACTTCAAAGATTGGCAGAAAGATTGTTTTCCAATAAATGGAAAAATTTAAGTATTGCTCTCGCATCGGGGAAAATATCGGAATAAAGCCTCTTCTCTACGAAAAAAGTCGTAATAAATGAAGTTGTAGTAATTTAATTGGCTTTTATGCAATCACAAAATGAAGCTTGTAGACAAAACAGTTCTGTTGTAATCGTAAAAATAACAAAATGGGAAAATTGTAAATTTTAAGAATTGTACTTAAACCACTTCTTATAACAAGTTTTGGGCATTCAACGAAAAAAAAAAATCATAGAATCATGCTCTAAATTTACTGGACTTTAAAAATAGTAATAACGACTAACATCGAAAAACGCATAGTATACGAGTTACATATATGGAAAGAACTGAAAAAAGTCCGAATTTTTTCCAGTTTTTCACATATTAAGCAGCTAGCACAGGTTTTTCGAAGCTGCAAACTTAAGATCACATTACCTTAACTGGTCCGAACAACATATAAAAAAATCAGAACTACATCACTGTTTGTGAATTTAGCAATTTATTAAGTATGTTTTGACTGGCCTAAGTATTTTTTAAAAATAATCGTATTTTCGATGCTCTATAATTAGAAAACTATAGTCCGAAGAGAAAAAAGCCATTGATATGAAATGTAAGTAAATTTTCTCCTCTACAAGATTTGTAATAACTTTTTTTTCTCTCAGATGACCAGAAAAGGAAATATAGATAAAAAACTGAAAAAAGTAGGAAAATTTTAATGTTTTTCAGCTATCTCTGCTTCCACAGGGTCTAGGATTCTGCAAACTTGGCTTTTTATTAGTGGTTCTAGTCCCAACAACATATCCAAAAATCATAAATACCGGACCTTTTGCAATGAATTATGATAAATTGACTGGACTAAAAAGGTTTCGTAAGGCTTTCTGAGTTTCACAGGATTTGTCCAATTTCTAAAGAAATTTCAATAAATTATTCATTAAAAAAACTGAATTGCTATTAAGGCGAGATCCTTTGTAGATATTTGTGCATTTATATATTAAAGATAATAGATTCTCTTTAATTAATAGTCAGCCCTTCTTCAAATGTATAATTATTGATTCACAGATTATTTCATTCATAGTTAGTTAGTTCTCAAAGTTTATTATTTTTAATTTAAATTAAATTATAATTATTATTAACACTGGGAGACAGACTGAAGAATAATTTCATCTGTCATAAACGATAGCTAGTCCCGAATAATTTATTGTACAAGGTACAGGTAATAATTAAGTACTTTATAATTATAAGCTTTAATTCTCAGTCTAGTTATAATGTCATAAATATTGACTTGCTATACTTGTAGAAATATTGAAAGCTTGGATTCGGGACAAGTTATGGGTTACGGCAGAGAAAACCATTCTCCTGCGTAGCTTAGTTGGTAGAGCGCTACACTGGAAATGAGGAGGCCCCTGGTTCAAGTTCCGGCCCTGGAGTCTATTTTTCTCTGTCTGTCTCCCAGAGTTATTAATAATAATAATTTGATTTAAATTAAAAAATTAAACTTTCCGTAGTATGAATACTACCAAAAACTTACAAAATTGAAAGTTTATTATTTTAATGATGTTAATTTAGGAGGCACTTCTTTATATTGCTACTACCCTTATATAAAAAACAGAGGGGAGTAACAATTTAAAGAAGGTTTACAGAATGTTCTTCTTTCTTCTTTAGACTGTTATTCCCCTTGCAAAAACAGAACTGTGATATTAAACTTACATTGGACTAAACAATCTCTTTGTCTTAATAGTTATTTAGTCAGTCAGTAATATTCAAAACAAAACATGGGGGAGTAACAATCTAAAGAAGTACCAATTAGGAAATACTAATCAACAGTGCACAACTCAATGATGATCAAAGAGTGAAGCAATTTATTTCTAAGAATTATATGGAGTATTCCCAACACCCTAATAACTAACCTAGAGCAGACAGTTCTCCGAGGAAGGGGGTGGGGGGTCCAATACAAATCTTGGACATCTGCTGGCCCAAGTGGATTCAGACGCAAATGAATCAAGTTGCTAAAGCCTCAGCCTAGGGACCAAAACCCGCACAAACTTCAAACCCTAAAAGGAATAGAACCTAGTTTGTGGTAAACCTTAACCGTAGTAAAGGGAATCACTTCAAATAACACCTCTTAACTTAATAACTAGCCATAAAATACATCAATATAAACCTTTAATTAATCAGGGCTTTTTATTTCATAATTATAAAGGTTAAAACTTTTTAATAGCAATGGATGCGAGTACGACGGACGGACACATCACCCTCGCCATATGGGTTTCAACGATGATCTACCTTTTACCTTTTTCTTAAAAGTTCTTTAACAATAAAATGGAAGAAGATTTATATTTTCCAATATATGAACTTTAACCATAGCACAGTTATAAATCTATAAATAAATAAAAATGAATGTTTATCTGTATGCCTCTTATGCCTTCCTAAACCGTTGATCCGATTGCGATGAAACTTAGGAAAATGCATGGACGCATGCCAAGGACGGTGTATACAGGTTGTCTAGATTCAGGAAGCGAAAGGCCCCCCTTTAAAGTGGCCCGCACACGGTCAATAGTATTGCCAATACATAAAAGTATTGTCAATACTATTGACCGTGTGCGGGGTTGGTATTGATATAAAAAAAACAGTATTGATGAAAATTTGTTACTAAATTGACATATTGAAAATACTATTGACAATACTATTATTGACAGTACTAGTGCGGGCTGCTTATGTGTGACGTCAATGAACACCTCCCTTCTAAGCAACTTACTATACCCGTGCAACCTATTTATACGAGTGGTCTTGCGTTACATCAGAGCAATCTCCCACCATTCTACCGCTACCCCCACCATACCTAATCTAGGTAGCCTCTATACACCCTCCATGGACGCATGCCCGGGAAGGATTCTGAGTTGGTAAAACTATGTTCCGATAGATGGCGCGCGCGTTTCACTAAATGAGTAAATTTCATATTGTTAGGTGGTACGACGTTTGCCGTGTCAGCTAGTGTAAGAATAATATGCTTAATGTATGGAAGGGAGCCAGCGGGACCGTGCGGATTAATTAATTACTTTTCTGCTCGGCAATTAATGAATCAAGGACACGAGGTCGTAGGTTCGATCCCTCCCCGAGATGCTCAGATTTATATGGCTCACTAAATCAAACCATCCTCGCTTGACCGGTACATTGATACTATATTGAAAGAAGTATGATAGTATAAGATATGAAAGTATGATGTATGAAGTGGCTGGATGCTGGAACTCTCTACCACGAGGCTAAGTATATAAAGGGTATTAATTAGGCCTAATTGCAAACTTAGAACAAGTGGTTCGTCGTCCCTGACTAGTACTAGTACTAAAACCTTACTACTACTATTGCTACTAAGATATTGAAAAACTAATAATAGTTTCCACCTTATCACGATCGTACCACCAGTCACCTTTCTCACTATAAAAGTGACAAAACAAATATATATAAAAAATAAAATGACTTCAGGAGAGAAAAACCCGTAAAAATAACCAAGAGATGGTTGCAAAGAAGATACAGCGGGAGACCTGGGAGACAAGCCAGTTTGTAATCGCCTTAGGCACTCCGCATCATACCCTCCTATCCCACTACCCCATTCAACTTCTGGTAAACCTCTTATGCCGGGTGAAAGAAAAAGACCTTACGCACAATCTAATATTTTTTTAATATTAACTTTTATTATTTAGTGTTACACTTGATGTCACTCTAGATATTTGATTTAGTTTAAAGCAGTAATTGATATAGTTTAAGTACATGATTAGAAAATATAGAATTTCTTTCATTTTGTTGTTAAAGAACTTCTGCTATTGAATCTAGAAGAATAACACCTGCATAGGAAAATGAACGTACTACCATCAAATTTAGAGAATATAGATATGTTATTAAATAACATTTGGTGGTATTAAAATGAAAGGAATAAAATCTGCATAGTAAAATCAACAAATTAATGTAGTCTATAAAGTACTGTCTAGTTTGATTCTCAAAAGAACTCAAACTTATTCTGAAGCAGCTCTAGGTGACTATCAGTTTGGGTTTAGAAGAAATAGAAGCACGACGGATCAAATATTCATCTTTAGACAGGCAATGGAAAAATTTCACGAGTTTGAAAAAAGCACTCACCTACGATTTATTGACTTTAAGCAAGCGTTCGATAGTGTAGATAGACGTCCAATAAATTAAGCGCTCCTATTTCCAACCAAGTTAATCTGTTTAGTTGAAATTACACATGAAGGGTCCAGGGGAAAAACCATCAATGTCCATTTAGACCAGTTTTGAGTAAACACAAAAATAAACTTTACTATTTGTAAAAAGGGGTAGGATTCAGGTAAAAAAATAATATTAAAATACTTTTTTTGCTTAAAACATGCCTATTGAACGAATTAAAAAAGTAAACTTTAATTTTTATAATCATTTAATAAAATAATAACTAATTTATAAAAAAACAGGTGGACTCTGATGTTTTTTGTCTGGGAATTCAAAGATCGTCGGTGTCAATTGGTGGATTATCGATAAACTCTTCATCACTCCCATCACTGGCAAGTTTTAAGTTTTTTTTTTGGAATAGAAATTCCTCGATTCCGGATTTTCCAGAAACTGCTTTAAATGCTGCAAATCCTTATATTTTCCTGCCTTAACAGGAAGTGGTTCTGAATATAAAAGTTTAAGAGGCGCACTTTTGCCGACATCCTTCTTTTTTTTCCTTCCTCTCGTTTCCCTGTATAGTTGAACTATAATAACGTCCTCTAAATGAGTTTTTGTAAAACATCAATCGTGAATTTTCATTATTAAAGATTCACGATTAAAGGCTAGATAAGATAAGATAGTGTTGTTGTTTGCCTATACCTCCCCCTTAGGGCTTTGGACTCTAACACTTCTTCCCCACACGCTCTCGGACTCTGATAGTTCTTCCCCTGTATGTGAATATTTTATACGTTAAAATATCGGGAATGAAACATTTCTTCTTCTTTAACGATAGCTCAATAGAAAGCTTACTTCAAACTGCACTAGATGGCAGTTCTATCTTATTTTTGACAAAAAATGGACATTGACGTTTTTTGAACCAAAGTAATTATAGGGGGAAAAAAAGTTGGGAAACCTTTTTCAAATTAGAACTGGAGTTCGATAAGAAGATGGTCTATCTGCCGTATTATTTAACCTAGTGTTGCACCAGTTGTGAAAGAGGCAGAGAAAAAAGGAAACATCACTTATACTGGCAGATCAGTGCATATGCTGATGACATCGTTGTAATGCCAAGAAACAAGAAAAGAATGGAAAATAAATTTGCATTGATTTGAAGAAAAGGATAAACAAATGGGACTTAGTATTAACCGAGAGAAAACAAAATACAGGCAGCTGAACCAGTAAGGAAGATACAGACAACTTGCAAATATCTCTCTATTGGTAGTTATAATTTTAAAGAGGTCAACAGTTTTACCTATTTAGGACCCGAAACGAATAGCCTAAATAAAACCCAAGAGCAAGTAAGCCGAAGAATACTGCCAGGAAGTAGAGCATACCATGCTAATATAAAGCTTTTCTAATCCAAAGTACTATCCAGAACATCAAAACTAATGCCCTACAAATTTGTAGAGATTGTAGAGACCCGTAGTATTTTATGAATCAGAAACACGGGTTTTACTTAGTAAAGAAATAACACGCCTCAATGTCTTCGAAAGAAGAATAATGAGAAAAATATTAAGTGGGCACGAAGAGCACGGTTGAATAATTCGCACCAATATTGAAGTAGATAATTCTCGGCATGAAGACATTATCAGTTCATAAAAAAGAACGAGAGTTAGATGGCTAGGTGGTGTAATGAGAATACAGGAAAGAAAAGTAAAAAGCGTTCTAGAACGAATAAGCGACCTAGAAATTTATGGCTTGTCCAGGGAGGACCTACGACTTACAGACCCTTTGCGAACTAACATATATCTTAAAAACTACTCGTTCAATTTTCATGAAATTTGGATAGTAGGTCCCATATAAGTTCCAACATTCTGGACCCATGTTTCTCTTTCACATGTGCACAAATATTCATTTATTTATACCAATATCTTCAAAAGTACTTATCTCATTTTTAATTTATTAGGTTTTTTTTCCGGAGAGTAGAAAACCCACAAACATAGAACACTTAGGTGGGTCAATCCATATGGACCGGTCCAGAGGTGGTTGCTCGACCATTTTAGAAAAAAATTATATTTTCCCTCATATTTAAGGTGTTCAAAACAATGCTTAAAAAAATTTTATCTTAAGCCGTTTAGACTATAAAAGAATCAGGGCGAGAGTTCTTCACTACCCCGGGTTTGCTCAATGGACCCACCTGGGTCAATCCATACGAAGTGGTCCAAAAATTAAATAGTTGGTTGCTCGACCATTTTAGAAAAAATTTATATTTTCCCTGTTTTTCCCCTCATATTTAAGGTGTTCAAAACAATGCTTAAAAAAATTTTATCTTAAGCCTTAAGTTTAGGTGTGGCGGCCATTTTTGATTTCCTTCGCACGCTAATTTGTGTGTTTGTGGGCATTTACGTCAACGCTCATATCTCCTAAACTATTTGTCCTAGAAGGCTGAAACAAAAACCAAATTAAAGGTAATTGCCCAGTGTTTAAATTAGGTTATGTCCATATTTCACCTAGTAATTTTCCTTCCAAGAGAAAACTTCACCTGAAGTTAGATATAAAAATCAAGAAAATTTCGCTTTTCGGAAATTTTTTTCTGAAGGAAGGAGTTATATATACAGCTTGATATTTTTTATGTGAATAGGCATATATCAGTAGCATTACCCAAAAAAATATCAATGATAAAACTTGAATACTTTTATTTATATAAATTTTTGAAAATTGAAATTTTTGAAAATTTGCCATTTTTGGGCCTCTATATCTCCGATGGGGCTGAATCGAAAATTCTGAAATTTGCACAACTTACAGGGCTCTTGTATTAGGTCAACCGAAATAAAAAATCATTTTGTATATTTGGGTAGCAAAAAAGTTATGCAAGCTCAAAAATGCAGAAAAAAGTTACGTGATAAAGTCGTTTTTGCACGCTTTATGGCTGATCGACATTTATTTTTTTGATGTAAATTTGTTTTATTTCCATTATTCAATTGGTTTGACATAGCCTGGATTCGTTAAATTCAAAAATATCTTTTTTAAAAAATTTTATAGCCCTGCTATTAAATACCAATTTGAAAAAAACATTGCAGATGTGTAATAATCACATTCTTATCGTAATTATATAGTAACATTGATTAAAAATATGTTAATTCTTATCTTGTGCAACTGCAGGCCTATTTTACAATTTTTTTCAAAGTGATTATTAATAGCAATGCTAACTGAAGTCCAAAGTTTGGATCAACAGATGGTGAAGATGGCAAAACAATGGAAAACGTTTTTAAGTCTCAGTCAGTTGCAGTTAATTTAAATAACTAGGTAGTGCTGTAAACTAATTTTTATACTATATGAAAATACAACAGATTTATGAGTGTTATCCCCTTTACACAAATTAATTAAAAATTAACCCCAATGATAACAACTGCCCTATTCAAAAGTAACAGACTGAGTCTTAGAGGCACACTGCAATGTTTGTATTTTTAATAGCAGGGCTATAAAATTTTTTAAAAAAGATATTTTTGAATTTAACGAATCCAGGCTATGTCAAACCAATTGAATAATGGAAATAAAACAAATTTACATCAAAAAAATAAATGTCGATCAGCCATAAAGCGTGCAAAAACGACTTTATCACGTAACTTTTTTCTGCATTTTTGAGCTTGCATAACTTTTTTGCTACCCAAATATACAAAATGATTTTTTATTTCGGTTGACCTAATACAAGAGCCCTGTAAGTTGTGCAAATTTCAGAATTTTCGATTCAGCCCCATCGGAGATATAGAGGCCCAAAAATGGCAAATTTTCAAAAATTTCAATTTTCAAAAATTTATATAAATAAAAGTATTCAAGTTTTATCATTGATATTTTTTTGGGTAATGCTACTGATATATGCCTATTCACATAAAAAATATCAAGCTGTATATATAACTCCTTCCTTCAGAAAAAAATTTCCGAAAAGCGAAATTTTCTTGATTTTTATATCTAACTTCAGGTGAAGTTTTCTCTTGGAAGGAAAATTACTAGGTGAAATATGGACATAACCTAATTTAAACACTGGGCAATTACCTTTAATTTGGTTTTTGTTTCAGCCTTCTAGGACAAATAGTTTAGGAGATATGAGCGTTGACGTAAATGCCCACAAACACACAAATTAGCGTGCGAAGGAAATCAAAAATGGCCGCCACACCTAAACTTAAGGCTTAAGATAAAATTTTTTTAAGCATTGTTTTGAACACCTTAAATATGAGGGGAAAAACAGGGAAAATATAAATTTTTTCTAAAATGGTCGAGCAACCAACTATTTAATTTTTGGACCACTTCGTATGGATTGACCCAGGTGGGTCCATTGAGCAAACCCGGGGTAGTGAAGAACTCTCGCCCTGATTCTTTTATAGTCTGAGCAGACTGACAGACTCACAAAACGTCAGGAGTCTATTCAAACGGAGTCTCTTAAACTTTTCTAAGGGAAAAATTGGTATGCCAAAGGTTTGCCATCTAAGACGGGCAGCAGCGTAGTAGGTGAGTAGGAGTGTCATCTTCCTCTCCATACAGGCGATAGGTGGGATTTTCAACCAACCTAGCAGCTGCAATGTCTGTTGTTGAGACGACAGTGACCATTAACTTAGTTACATTATCGGTATAATTAAAAGCCGGCCAACAAGAAGAATTACCATAATATGAAGTAAATCTATATATCATCGGTAATATAGTGATATATATACATACATACATATATATATATATATATATATATATATATATATATATATATATATAT
>KZ652367.1:184209-199218 GCA_001010745.2 Gerris buenoi | reverse complement strand
TAAAATCATTGTTACTTTGATACATGTACTAGATTCCCTGTGTTTTAGGGATATATTTATTTATTTATTTTATATGTAAATTATATGAATTCTGATTGTGGTAGATGTAGTGTGACTCATACGATCATGTGATCATGTGTCTTTTTTTTTAATTTTTTTACAATTTTTAAAGTTTGTAAAGAAAAAAATCATGTAATATTTTATATACTATCAGTGACAGGTTAGTAAAAATCATAAGAATATTATGTGTAAAGTGATTTGATTTTTTAGATTTATTAGTTATAACTTTATTGTTTTTTATTTAAAAAATAATTTTTATTTTAGGTCTGATGATGCCCGTAATGGGTGATATATAACCTACATTTCAAAATAAATTCTTATTTTTTTTTCTCACCTTTAATGATCTAATTACATATTATCCATAAGTATCAAAGGTGCAAACTTAGAAGAATTATCTTCAACTGATGATAATTGGAAAACATATATATATATATATATATATATAATAACTTATCTAAATAAAACATATCTAAATAGTAACCGAAAATTTTATCAAAACTAAAGATACAATTATTAACATTACATTTTTGATAGACTTCAAATAGATATATTAACTCATCTAAATAGTGACCGCGAGACTTTTATCAAAACTAAACGTTATAATTATTAAGATAACATTTATGATAACTACCGATAAAAGTAAAGGTTTGTGTGTTGATTTGTTAATCTTTAAATAGATTTAATAACTTATCAAAATAGTAGCCGACAATTTTATTAACATTATATTTTTGATTCGTTGTGTATTGAAAGCTGTCACTTTTTGATTAAGGCATGTAAACAAACAATGCGCTTTCTTTATTACACCTTCCCGTGTATTGCCTCGGGAATTCCATGAGTCATTCCGCTCAACGCGTCTATTTACTATGAGAACCTCCCCTTTCTCCCCCCGTGAACCTCCCCCTAACCCCTTCTTATCTCTATCGCACTCTTACAAGCAGTTGATTATATTTCACTCACACTGAACTTGTTAACCCCTTCTTATCTCTATCGCACTCTTACAAGCAGTTGATTATATTTCACTCACACTGAACTTGTTAACCCCTTCTTATCTCTATCGCACTCTTACAAGCAGTTGATTATATTTCACTCTCACTGAACTTGTTAACCCCTCTTATCTCTATCGCACTCTTACAAACAGTTAATTATATTTCACTCTCACTGAACTTGTTTGTTTACAAAACTTTTTTAATAATATAGATAGATTATTTATGAACCCACTTTACAAATGAAATTAAATGATATTTATTCTTTTAATAATTCTCGTATGTAGAAAAATTATTGCAATTACAGATATTAAATTAGTAATTAAGAGACAGTGTTGGTGTTATCTAAATATGAAAGATTTACAAACTTAACAGTGCAAACTTCAACTGATCAATAGATAATAAAATTGCAATGCTTTAAAAGGTATAGGCTAATCATTTGATTAATAAATATTTAATATTAAGCATTTGATAATGTTATTGGGGGGGGGGGGGGGAGGAGTCGTCTTTATTTAGAAGCATAAGATTAATATTAACAAAAGCAATCAAATTTAAGAATAGTAAATAAATTAAGTTTTTAAAATTGTTCTCAATTTTTCAATGTTATGGATGATTCACTTATAGGGATGTGTTTTTGTAGGATCTCAAATACAAGGTGTCCCAGCTAATATAGAACAGCTGAATATCTCCGGAACCATGATAGATAGAAAGATGCGGTTTTCAGAGTTCGATAATGGCTAAAAAGGCGCTTCCAGAACATATGCTAAACATTTTCTGTGTTCAGCAGAAGTGTGTGCAATTTATAAAATTAAAAAAAAGTGAATAGGAAGCTATATTTTTAAGACTGGATTTAGATTCTATGACTAAAAATAAGATTTTTTTACTTTTGGAAATGTTTAGCTCTTAGCATTAGTTTGCCGTCTTGAGAGCCCTGAATATGCTAAAATTGAATCTTTAAGTCCATTTTACAGCTAAACTAATGGATTTAGAAAAATAATTCAAGAGACAAAAAATTCTTATTTTTAGTCATAAAAACTGAATCCATTCTTAAAAACATGCATTATTGATATTTTTTTTCACCTTTTGAGCCCTGCTGAATACCTTTTTAGGCAATAAACAATTACATATAAGGTATGAATTTTAGATTGGATTTGGATTCTATGACTAAAAATAAGAATTTTTTGTCTCTTGAATTATTTTCCTAAATCCATTAGTTCAGCTGTAAAATGGACCTAAAGTTTCAATTTTAGCACATTCAGGGCTCTCCAGACGGCAAACTAATGCTCGGAGCAAAAAATTTCCATGTGTAAAAAATTCTTATTTTTAGCCATAGAATCCAAATCCAGTCTTAAAAATATAGCTTCCTTTTCGTTTTTTTTAATTTCATAAATTTCACACTTTTCTGCTGAACACAGAAAATGTTCAGCATATGTTCTTAAAGCGTCTTTTTAGGCATTATCGAACCCTGAAAACCGCATCTTTCTATCTATCATGGTTCCGGAGATATTTTGCTGTTCCATATGAGCTGGGACACCCTGTATATTAAAATTTGAATAAAAATAATTAGGTATTAGTGAATTAGTTAGGGTCTAAAACTTATGTTTTGACAAATATAAATATTACTGTCTTTTACAAAGTCATAGGAAATTTTCAGGGGGTGAGGACCAACTAATCACCACACTCTGCACTGGTCATCCGCGTCACCAAATCCAAGATAGATTCTTTGCCAACAGCTAAGTGGTGATAGCTAGTATGTAAGTACTTGCAGCTTTTTCGGTTGGCTCTAAAAGAATATAAAATATATTATGATACAAATATAAATTGATACTTATTTAGATTGTTACTCCCGTTTGTTAATTTAAGAATATTAATACTGACTAAATAACTACCAATTACAAAATAACTACAAAGAAATTACACTTCTGATTTTATAAGGGGAGTAACCGTCTAAAGAAGAACATTCTGTACAGTACAACTTATTTAGATTGTAACTCCCCTCTGTTTTTTTATAAGAAGAGAAACAATCTAAATAAATGCCTACAAATAGTTTAATAACTCGGCTATATTGGTAATGGTATGATGTAAATTCAAATGCCAAAATTTTTAAAATTGCCGCATAAATTTACGCGTTATTTTTTTATAGAAAATAATCTATGGTTTAATCGCGTATTATAAAAAAATGATAACAATAAAATTATTGGGGCCGGCGTGGCTGAGTGGTTATCATCCTCGGCTCTGAAACCAAGGTCTGAAATCCCGACGTGAGTTCGAATCCCGGAGGGGTCAGACATGTTTCACACTGATGATCTCATCGAGTAGATGAGTAAAGTGGTCGGATAACCCCCCGTCCTGTAATGACCCTATGTGCAGTCAAACGGGACTAAAATCCACAAAGAAAAAAAAAAAAAAATAAAAAAATAAAATTATTATTACCTCAATTACCCTGACAGTTTAAATTAATCGTAGAATAATTAAATATTAATGAGATATAAGAGAATGTATTTAACATAACAAATCATGGTTAAAAAATATGTAAAGTATTTGAAGAAAAAAAAATCCATTCATATATTAATTTTGTTATATTACTAGATTAAATTTGATTTTATCAGGAGAGTGGGAAGGTAGTGAACGAATCAATATAAATTTGTCCCTAAGGTGTAAATGGATTAAGCAAATTTCATTTACATATTTAATAGGATTCACTAGAGAGTTGGGGAAATTTTAATCTGCTAGTAGTTGTACTGGCTTTATTATTTAAAGAATTACATCATAATAATAAAAAGTGAAAAAGTTCTCAACCTAGATATTTATCTCGTAAGCTTTATTTGACAAAAAAGGACAAATTGATTTATGAGAATATAATAATGGATTCCATAAGTTGAAGTGCATTTTTAATGGAGCACTGTAGAAAGCAGTTCAATCATGTAATGTCAATGTAATTTATATGTCATAACAGTGTAAACTGTGGCATAACTGTGTACATAGAATTTAATCCCCAGGCTTTGCTTTAGACCACTCTCTCCCTCATGTAAACCCTCGTACTATTCTCTAAGCCTACCAGGATTTAAAACCATTAAGAGATCAAACTGATAAAATAGATAAATAGATCATCTCTTGTTTGTTAACAGCAAAGTAAAGAAACAAATAGTAAGGCTAATGTAAAATGCAAAAAAAAAAAGATTTTCTTATTGCTTCCAAGTTTGTCGAAGGTAACGGAAGCTATGTGATCGTTCTGAAGAACGATTTTTTATTTCTCCACTTTAAAAAAATTCAAAGACAGAAATTCGTTTCAGATATGAGCCAGTCAGAGGGAGAGTGGTCTAACTGCATTTTTAACAACTTTTGGAAAATGAGGGTTTTGCGTTTTAGTATATCAAAAAATCAGGATAATACCTTTTAAGTAGATTGTTATGTATTCCTAATCAAAAGAAGTTGAAGTTTCATATGATAAAAGATTCATAGCTATTGGGCTTAATTATAACAGTTAAATTAGGTCCCAAATCCAGAATACCATTTTACCGTTTAACAAGTGATCAAAAAAAAATTTTTTTTTGTTAATGTCACTTACTTGATGGCAGCCTTTTAGTTTAAATATGTTTTTTTCTTATTAATATTATTAAAGACCCCTTTAATTGAATTTCTGGTACACACTACGTAAGTACGATGAGTACAAAAGTATATTCGCTTCTTTAAAATTTTGGTATAAAAAAAAACAACTTCGTTTTATAATAATAGCTAATCAATTTGATTCAATTTTTTTTATTGTTCAAATTGAACCACACACGACTGAGGGGAGAACCACACTGTGAATCACAGACTGAAGGGTTGTCTAGCATAGTGGCATCTTGAGTTATACCACTATTCCTGCTAGGCGCATGACTATTTGTTAAGAGAAAAAACATTAGGGAAACATTATCTCGGTAACCAAAACAAATTGACATATCATTTATACACTAAACAGATAATACCCCTAGGAGCAAGAAAACCGGTATAATTCAAAATCTCAAAACTTTTCAGTTGGACCACTTTTCCTCTGACCGGCTCATATCAAGGAACACTTTTGGATCCGTATCTGTCTGTCGGTCTGTCAATCTGTCTGTGCGTCGCTCTATTTTTGCGAACCAACCTATATATGTACATATATTAATATCTACTTATAAACAGTTCCGGTGAAATCAACGACACAAAGGGGATGAAGTCCGATGTTTCGCTTCCACTGCTGGAAGCATCTTTAGGGGTGTGGTGCATCGTGGTGTTAACTCGAAGCAAACACAGGATGTACTGACAACTGGAGAGACGCGTATTTATACTGGTTTCCTAGAACGTAGATTGTACCTGGGTGTTCCATTACTCGAGGTTCTCCTTTGTCGGGGTGATGCAAGATCGTGTCGTGGATTGCACCGGAAAACCAAGCTGTTTATTACGAGTCTACCCGCGGAAGCCTACGTACTAATTTAATATCTTCTTTCAGGGCCGGATTTAGAGTGTGTGGGCCCCTAGGCAGATTATGTGGTGCGGGCCCCCTCCAAAGGTTGGGGGGGGGGCTTTCCCAGGAAATTAGAAGAAATCATAATTTAAAAAAATATAAAAAAAATTACAAAATAGACATAAAACATACCCTGACGCAAAATCAAGAAATAAATTTTAGCTCTACATTTACAAGCCCAAAACCTCTGAACAAAGTTAAATAGAACATTACGCGTCGAGTGTGGAAAGTAGCATTTTGCATGCGAGTGTGAAGTTTGCACCCGAGCGACAGCGAGGGTAGTAAGTAGTAAAACCACACGAGCAATGCAAAATGCCGTTTTCGCACGAGTTGCGTACTATCTACGATTGTTAGATTTTAATAATAAATACAGAAAAAAATAAACTTCCTATATGTAAATTCGTATTCCTCTTTTGATATAGATGACATTATTCATTAGTTGTATTTTGTGCCAAATTATGTAATTATTTCGGGAGGCGTATTATTCTCCTCATATTCGTCCTAATCACTTTAAATCACACATTGATTTTCACAAAAAACTCGATATAACTCGAGTTACTTTTATTAAACAAACAGCAAATTACAGTATATTAGATTAGAGTTGGCACAATCAAAAGGAGGGAAAATTTTTAGGGAAACGGTTTTATTGGTCCCCCATGTTGAATGCAACTTCAGAAAAAAATGCTCTACTCTACCCCTGTTCCACAAAAAAAAAATATATATATAACATGGCAACACCGGTTTTCCCTTTTTATAACCCCAAAACTACCTCCAAATATGTTGTTTCCCGCCTTCGATTGTGCCAACTCTAATCTTATAGACTGTAGTTTTGTTAAATTTAAACAAAATCGCTAATCGTGCGTAAAGGTGAAGAATTCTTCTTTTTTACCGCCCTAGGGCGGTAAAAAGGGAATGCCATGGAGAAAAGTGTTAGAGACAAAAAAAGGTGATTAGGAAAAATAAGTAATGGTGGAAGGGGGTTGGGGGAGAGAGAAAGAGAAATTCCTATATCTATATCGCAAAGACAATCGGCAGTAAAAAGACTAGTTAAGTTTGAGGAATAGACCTTAACAAGTACAGCTAAACCAGATTAGAAAAGATAACTTCACCTGTAATACATATAAAGAATTTTTTCACTTCCATCGTCCTAGATTTTAGATTATTATTTCTACAAAAATATATCGTCAAAAAAATAATGTTGATTTTATTTTCTTTTGGTGGAATCAAATAAAAAAAATGGATTTGAACTGTTTTATAAAAAATGTTTTTGGCTTGTCATAAAAAGTGTCTCCCCCCTTCTTTCTTTGCCCTTTGTGGTGCGGGCCCCTAGGCGGCCGCCTATGTCGCCTATGCCTAAATCCGGCCCTGTCTTCTTTAATATCTACGTTTTTTTAATTAAATTTGGATTACTTTGTCATAATTAGCCCATTGTTGTCCCATATGAGTTTCAACCGTCTCCGCACATTTGTTTTCTTTCACACGAGCAAAACATGAATTTATTTATAGCTATAGCTCAAATGTACCAATCTGATTTTTTAAGAAATTTGGATTTTTTGTCGAAAGTAGCCCGCAGATCTGACTGGTTAACGAACCAGTCCGAAGTAGTAGTATATCAGTTCAATAAGCAAATTTATTACTATTATTTTTTTGTTTTTAGTCTAATAGTTGTAAATCGCTCACACTATATTATTTAGTAGCAAAAATATGAAATAAAAACAAAAAATGATTTTTCTTTCTGATATTTTTATAACAGCTGACTTGTATGTAACCAAGTCCTTAATATTCTCCTGGGGGGGGGGGGGGGATTGATTTAAAAAAATCATACGGGGCGCATAGGGGACGATATCAGGATGTGACGTCAGCAAACGGATAAAGCAATTTTCCGAATTTGGCCCCCCCCCCACCACCCGGCTTCATACTCGGTAGTCTTGTCAGAGTAATGTCAGCCCAGTTTTCTGCCAATCATAAAACGATTCATAACATCAAATTATTTCATAATCCGACTGTAACTTGGAGCTATTTTTATGTTTACAAAATGTTTTAGGTTTATGATAATGAGTTATTTATTTAATCAAATGTAAACAATATGAATCGGTTAGTAGTTAGATAGTTTCCATACTATAAAATTATAATGAGAAAATTAAAAAAACAAAAACATTTTTAATACAACATAAATAAAAACATTACAAAAATAGACTGTCAATTGGTGTGGCACATAGCTTCCTCACATCCTACCACGTACTTTATTGATTTCATACTGTAACAATACATTAGTGTATAATATGTTTAATTGTTTCCCCCGTTTCTTTAACCTCTCAAAATTGTTTTGATTTTTTACACAAATTAAAGTATTAATTTAGCAAACGTTAAAGAGAGTAGACGGTTAAAATTAATCTGAGGCTATTTGCGGGTCACTTTCGATAAACTATAAAAGTTTCATACAAATTAGATAACTACTTTTGACGCTAAACATTTATTTTTCCGTGGTAAGCTGTGAAATGGTAACTTTAGAGCCTAAAACAAGCTAAAAACAATTTTTTTATTACGTGGACTTAAAAAATCTTTTCTTTACTCCGAGGAGTTATCAAAACTTCCGCATTAGCTCTACTTTCTTAGTGAAAAGACGATTGAATTCCGCTAGATGGCAGTGCGTTTTATTTATCTTTTCTTATAATGTAACCTCCTTTTAAGGTTTCTTTTTTTTTAAATCTTAAGTTTGAACTAATATTTGTTATTATGATATTGATTATTGATTAATATTTAATGTTTTTTCATTGTCTGCTACCTCGGAAAAAATAGCATATGTTACACGACTGTGAAGTGTTTTTTCTTTACCGCGGCAATTACATTTACTGTCGAGCGAAGCGAGACAGGAAATATTGCCAAGGTCAACTTCACAGCCAAACTCACTTCACAGCCTAGTAACATAATATACTATTATTTACACGTATAGGTGTAAATAAATATATGTTTGTGCGCAAGTGGAAGGCGCAGAAGGCTGAAACCTATATGGGACCAACAATTAAGGTAATATGACCTACCTTCTCAATTTCATCAAAATCGAACGAGTAATTTTTAAGATATGCTGGTTCAAAAAAATAAAAAACGACTGACCGATAGGAAAATTAATATAAGCAGTAAAATTACGATTCACTTATCACTTTTAATTAATCAAAAGTTTGAAATATTTATTCGCTTTCAATTTACATTACAGTAGGGGTTGAATGCTAAAATGACGTCATCGAAGTATAAGTTAGACATTGGTCTAAGTCGATATCTTATAGAATACTTAATTAGTATAATCGTGCTCTTTGAGGATTTTCATTTTCGATTTTATTGACGAACTTTACGTTTTAAAAGTTTTTGTGACTTTTTAATCGCTTTTATGAGACCCGGGTTTAATACTGTCAAATCTTCTTTTTTTCTTCAATCCCTTGATTTTACTCAAAATTCTAATCTTATCATCTGTCTTTAAAACCGTCATCTTATAATGAATTAATTAAATTGTTCCAATTAAATAATAACAATACTTTTAATTTTTTTGCTTCCGAGCTTATACCGAAGGTAACGGAAGCTATGTGATGTTTTATTTTTGTCTCCGATTTCAAGTCCACTTCAGACATCAGGGATATTTAAACCCGTTTCTGTCTTGCGTTCAAGTTTAGTCAACTAACATAATCTTAAAAGCTACTCGACCGATTTTAATGGAATTTGGATGGATTGTCGTAAATAGCCCATTATTGGTCCTATATAAGTTTAACATTCCGCGCCTATTTGTTTCTTTTTGGCGCAAACACACATTTATTTACACCTTGATCTTTAAAGGTATACTTGGTCTGTCTTTAAAATGATTAGATGGTATGTCGAAAGCAACTTCAACTGCCTGTGGTCTTAAAATTTTGCTAAACTAGGCATTGTGACGCTTCTACCATTGAAGCGAGCGTATGGTTATGAATATGTATTAAATATTCAGAAAATATATATTACGGGAAATAATATCATAACGAGTTGATAGTTAAGGAGTATGATTATAACCTACGCTTCATTCTTACTATTCCACTATAAATATCTAATTCTATATTATAAATACACGCTTCTTTTCTTTTCAAAAATTATAAAATATATCACTTCACTACACAAAATCTTTAGCTTGCATAATGTTGAGATTTTACAAGCCTGTTTCAATTGTACTTTAGACTATGTATATGAAGTTCTATTAAAATCGTTACGTTAGAATGAAAGATATGGTAAAAACTTGTTTTCTCTGTTTTAAACGCTTAGGCCCGCTTTTATAGTTTTAACGATCTTTATCACTTCATAGTGGCGTCATAGTTAGATTTATTAAAAAATGTTTAAAAAAAAAAAAAAAAAAAAAAATGTATCTCATCAAATAGGTGAATCTTTTCCCGTCCTGCAACTCTAATTTTACATTTGAAGCTCATGTTTAAGCGAGCGTTGCGTGCGATCTCTTAGACGGATAAGACTTTTCAACGAACTTAGCCTGAGTATTATTAAAAGGAACATGAACACCAAATTTCAACTAAATCAGTTAAACTTGCTGACAAAAAGTAACATTAAAATTTCCCACAATAACTTGAGTAAAAGTTGACCGATTTAGTTGAAATTTGGTGTTCCTTTTACTAATGCTTAGGCAGCAAATTTGTTGAAAGCAGAAATTTCGCTTCAATTAATACTTTTATTCTTGAAAGAAATCAAAACAACTTTGACAGTTTTAAAAATATGAGGGAATAATTGCACGATTAAACGAACTTTTTATATAATACGTTTTTAAATTTTCTGTCATATAGCATAAATTTGTAACCTGTCAAAATGAAGATCATAAATAAAATAACTCGCTGATTTTTTCCGAACTAACTTTCCATACAGCAAAATTTGCTGAAAACGAATTAAAAATTGCTGAAATATGGCTAAATGTACTAAAATAATGCATTGTCATCGTGTTCTGAGCTATTCTAAAAGTTAAAAATGTCTAGCTACTCGGGAATCGGGAAGTTAGTTAAAAATCGATTGCAAGATTTGTACTGGACAAACAAACAAACAAGGAAGCAAGCTAATACAAACGCATTAAAAAATAAAATAAATTATGCTGTAATTGTTACAATATCAATAAAGTAAGGTGATAAGGGAAGCTATGTGCCATCATGATTGGCACACTGTTTTTCATTAACTACTATCCAAAAAATAATAATAATTTCACTCAATTGAAATAATTTAGCATTATTATTGTTGTGAGTTTGGGGCTGATTATTATTCAGCGTGCTTGCATCAGATTGAACTGAGATTAAGTTCCAATATCTAGTTCATGTATTGGCTTGGGCTCTGTCACGTTCTAATCTTGCTTCCCTTTACATTGTGTAACTAAAATGTTCTCTGTGCCAACGTAAATTGTTTACATTAAGTAATTTAATTTCATTCTTAATAAATATGAATATGGATTATGGATATTATCTTGAAGAAATGTAGTTAAAATAGGTCAACAGAGATGATAAAACCTTCAATACACCCTGGCTATATTTCGACCTTCTCTTTGATCATCTTCAAGCCTATAACATAATTGAAGACAAGGGTCTTTACTATATGATTATTCCTTGCCATTTTTGACCGGCCGATTGTTTAATAATTATAACTATATAGATATTATTGTTATTATTATAGTCTCAAATAATATTTTTAATTAATGAAAAATGCTAATTAAATGATAAGAAAATATATTTTATAATGTATGCCAATATTCTGTTTTGTAGAGATAATCTAAAACTTCCGCATGTATCCGCATTAGAGTTGAGAATCCTGATAATACGAACCCATTTGGTACATCGAACCCATTAGGTACAGCGAACCCATTAGGTACAGCGAACCCATTAGGTACAGTTAACCCATTAATAATATTATTAAAGGGATATTTTTCAAGGGAAATGATCATGATGAGCAAAATGATCACTGAAATAGGTTCGAAATGTCTGAATTAGCAGAAACCTAAGTTATAAAAAATAATGTAAAAAGCCTCATTTGGATTTTAGTTCTTCCTCTCCGAAAACAAAACCATCTTCTTACTCTGAGAATCATATTTTTAACTCTGAGATCTCTGTGTGAAATTATTTTTATTTTATTTTAAATTGACTTGAAGAGAAATGCTCTTACTTGCTAAGAGTTTCTTGACTTAGAGTTTCAGGGTCTTTCAAACCTTTTAAAGTTAGAGAGACAAAAAAATGAGACAGGTTTGAGGTTTGCAGGAAAAACACAAGTAGCTTCTAGAGAAAATGTGAGTCATTACTTAATTCGGAAAAGCAGGACACATTTTTACACCCTTTAAGGTTGCAGCTAGGAAAGGGACCTTATTGTCATATCCGTTACTGAAAAGATAGCTTACAGTATTGAATTATTTGTAGATAATTGCAAAAAACTTTAACAAGCTAACAAAAGAATAAATCGACAGTAATTTTTCCGCTACCTTTTACAGAAGGAAAGGGAAGCTGTATGGTCGTTCAGAAGAACGAAAATTGTTATATCTCCGATTTTATAAACGGAGAAAAATCCGTTTCAGACATCAGGGAACATGTTTGGTTCTGTGTCTGTCTGTCGATCTATCGGTCTGTCTGTCGATCTATCGGTCTGTCTGTCAATCTATCGGTCTGTCTGTCGATCTATCGGTCTGTCTGTCGGTCTATCGGTCTGTCTGTCGGTCTATCGGTCTGTCTGTCGATCTATCAGTCTGTCTGTCGATCTATCGGTCTGTCTGTCGATCTATCGGTCTGTCTGTCGGTCTATCGGTCTGTCTGTCAGCCAATTTTTGCGAATCAACATAATATCATATAAAAACTAAATAACCGATTTTAATAAAATTTTTATGGTAGTTCATAATTAGCCCCTTTTTAGTCCCGTATAAGTTTCAACCTTCTGTGCCTATTTATTTCTCTTCAACATGTGCACAAACATTCATTTATTTAAATCTATATCTTCAAAAGTGATAAATATCCCTTTGTCCTAATAGTATTTTAGACTAAGGAATATTTGCTTCTCTGTATATGTTTCTTTGTCTAAAAAACTATTAACACAAAGGGATATAGGGGAATGATAAGGTAAAAAAGTACCTCAAAAGTACTCATATGATTATAATGGAATTTGGATTGTTTGCCGAAAGTATCCCGCAGATAGTACCGGATTAATTGCCACCGTCTGCGCTCTTTAACTATTGCTTAATTGATACTTTAATTAATGTACAATTTCAAAACAATTTTGACGTTAAAAATGGGAAAAAAAAATTAAATTAAATATAGAATAATGTACGAGACAGAATGCGAGGAAGCTTTGTGCCAAACTAATTGGTAGTCTATTTCAAATCCCTTTGAATAAATAGAATTATAATTATTATTAACTATGGGAAATAGACAGAGAAAAATAGACTCCAGCACCGGGACTCGAACCACGGGCCTTTATATTTCCGTTACAGTTTTCTGACCAACTAAGCTATACTAGAGAACAATTTTCCTTTGTCTATAACGATATCAAGTCCCGAATTAAGCTTTCAATTTTCTACAACTCTAGAAGTCAAATTTTACGACATTGTACTAAACCGAAAATTAACGCTCATAATAATAAAGTACCCAATTAGAACCTGTACCTTGTACGAGCACTCTAACGGAAATATAGAGGCCCGTGGTTCGAGTCCCGATGCTGGAGTCTAATTTTCTCTGTCTATTTCCCATTGCTAATAATAATTATAATTAAATTTAATTTAAAATTTAAACTTTTCAAATACTACCAAAAACTTAAAAAATGAATTGGTGATCCTGTTAGCTGACAGAAGCATCTTATTATGTCATTTTGTTTATCTGTGTGTTTCAGACAGAAGCGTGTTTCAGACCAAAGGCTTGCCGAGCTGGAGACCCTGGTGGCTCTCCAGAAGTTGAAAGGCAGCATGAAGTCCATCCCTTACGGCTACGGAAGCGCTGACCCCGCCAAACTGTAAGTCAAACAACTTAGTCAAACAAAATAGTTGTAGTACATTCCGTATTAATGATATTAACTGCATTGATATTAGGGTAATTTGTGACAAAGGGATATTTAGTCCAAAGAATTCGGTTTAAAAGGCCCTACACACGACTCGACACGACCACCAAACTGTCAGGACAAACCCCCTTTGATCAGTCTGTTGGAGACAGTTGATCCGAGTGTCGCCAGACTGAAACCGTCGGTCCCGACGGTTGGGGGGTTTGGTCGTGTCGTACGACCCGACCGTCGGGAGCACTCCTTCCTCGATTCCTGTCAATTTCGACACAAGACACTAATAATTTTACCAAGAGTAGTCATCCGAACCGATTGTTTTTGTTTTGAATTTCATGATGTCGCATATTGCTAATGATGAGAAAAAGTATGGTGGTGGGATTGTTAAAGTCAATGAAGCAGTACAGTTGTTTGTGGGATTTTCAAAATGAACATTGAAACTATGAAAAAGAAACTACAAAATACTCTCGAATAAAGGTAAGGAGCAATGCTCGACGCTGCCCAAGCTTTGTTATGTACCCAAGATACAGAAACAGTGGCTAACGCGCTGCCAAACCAATGATTTGTTGCTTGGAAAAATATGGAACCATCTTGCCACACACATGACAATTTAATTTTGCCACAACTTTACTATACGAGATCACGTTGTCGACTGAAGATTATTTTAGGTAGGTTGGTCGGGACGGGGTTTCACAGGGGCCATCTCTACGGACAGGGTAGAGATGGCCCCGACTGGGATTGTAGGGGATTTTGGTCGTATTGGGTCGTGTGTAGGGCCTTTAAAGGAACGTCACAATTTCGTATGTAAATTTATGATATCACTCAATTAACTATTAAGACATGAGAATTTTACACATTAAAGTAATTTTGTGAGGGTAACCAAGTTAATGAGTGTCAAGTATTAAGACAAAGTGATATTTAATCTTTATGTCCGAAGAACTTTGGGTTAAAGGAACATCTTCTGTTTATAGAAATATAACTATCCTTTTGTCTCAATAATTAATAAAAATTGAAATGGCAGACCAACAAACAGACAGGGACCCCAAAAATGTTCCCTGATGTCTGAATCGGATTTCTGTCATAGAAAATTTTTAAAACGGAGAAATAATAGTTATTTACGCAACAAGGGAGAGAAGTATGTTTTCCTGCTCGAGGTTAAGTTTTCTCCTAAGGCACCGCCGAAGGAGAAAACTTCATTATCTCCCGAGGCCTTATGGCCGAGGGAGATAACTGTAGTATTAGCTCTCGAGGCTTGCCGAGGGAGATAATCCCGAGAGCAGAAATACTTCGATTCATGTTGCGTATTAAATTTTATCTGCGACTAGTGCACCATGGGTAATAGCTATTAAGTTTGTAGGTATAAAAGTTTTACCTACAAATTCACGTAATTTAAACACCTTAAACTGATATTTAGTTACTTGATTTATTAAAATAACAATTTTTATACTAAATATA
>KZ652367.1:163650-179886 GCA_001010745.2 Gerris buenoi | reverse complement strand
ATATCTTTAAAAGTACTTATCAAATTTATTTAATTTTCTCCCTGTCAAAATTGTTTAGATTTTCTACATGTAATAAAGTATCAATTTAGCAAAATTTAAAGAGCGCTGATTAATCTGGGGCTATTGCGGGCTACTATCGACGAAAATCAAAATTTCCAAAAAATCAGATAAGTACTTTTAAAGATATAGGTGTAAATAAATTTATATTTGAGCGCATGTGGAAGGGAATTAAATGAACGCATAAGGTTTTAAACTTATATGGGACCAACAATGGGCTAATTGCGACCTACTAAATTTCAATAATATCGGACGAGTAGTTTTCAAGATATCTTGTTCGCAAAAATTGAGCGACAGACCGACAGACAGACACAGAACCGAAAATATTCCCTGTTGTCTGAAACGGATTTCTGTCTTGGAATTTTGGAAATCGGAGACCTAAAAATAGTTCGTTTTTCAGAACAATCACATAGCTTCCGTTACCTTCGGTAAGCTCGGAAGCAAAAAGTAATTATTTGAAATTTATGGATATTATATTACATATAAAAAGTAATAATAAGTAGTACATATTTTAATTACCTACATAAAAAAAAGTAGGAAGGATTAAGACGTATACTGCAAGATGAATGCATTTAATATTGTTTGTCAAACTTAACCAAATTCAGTAAATATTTGTTCCGATTTATATATCAAAATTTAGTAGATTATGGCGTCGTCTTGGGTATAAATCACCGTTTTCTTATAAGCTTACAGCTGGATAAGTTGACATGTATAAAAATAAAAGATGTTTGGAATTGGCACCGCTGTAGATGCTGGGGTTTCAAAGAAGATAAATCACTACTTTACTCTTATACCTGGTTAGCACCTGTTTAAGATCACATTATTCCTCCTATACTCGGTCTAACTTGACTTTTCTGTCTTATTTTGTTTTAAACTTAGTCTATCTGTATCGAACTGGCTAACAGCCTTTCTGACTTTACAATCTCTACTTTATAATGTCATAGTATATGCTTAAGCGCTTTTAAAATCAAATTTTAGAGCTTACTGAATGTAATTAAGCTATGTGATGGCTTTTTAAGAACGAAAACATTTTATGTGTCTAATTTCAAAAATTCCAAGACAAAAATCCGTTTCAGACATCAGGAAACATTTCTGAGGAAACATTGACTGTCTGTCGGTCTGTCACTAAATTTTTGTGAACCGCCATATCTTAAAAACTACTCGTCCGATTTTAATGATATTTGTATGGTCAGTCATAAATTAGCTCAATGTTGATCCCATATAAGTTTCAACCTTCTGCGCTCATTTGTTTCTCTTTCACATGCGCACAAACATACATTTATTCACACCTATATCTGAAGCTATCTTCAGAAGTACTTATCTGATTTGTATGAAACTTTTATAGTTTATCGAAAGTAACCCGCAGATTGCCCCATATTTAAAAGAACCGTCTGCATTTGTTAAATTTATACTTTAAGTCATGTAAAAAAAATCAAAACAAATTTGAAATAATAACGGGGGAAACAAATTAGACAATAATGACTTGTAAAAGCATAAAATTAATAAAGTACGTAATAGTGTGCGAGAAAGCTATGTGCTACACCAATTGACAGTCTATTTTTAGTTGAGTTAATTAGGCTGCTTGGAAAAAAATTCTTCATATCGAAAACGTTACAATTAGGAACGAATTGAATTTCTATATACCATGACGAAAAAAGTTCTCTATTTTGAACTGTTTCTTTACAACTTATCTTTGACTGAATACTCAACCATACTAACTTTAGTACAAATATAAAAATTAAGGTTTTAAAAATCAATTTAGACTAATAAAATAATTATGTTGAATCTTTATGCATCTTAGCAATTATCCAGTCCAAAATAAAGAAGAAATAAGATTAAAATTTTCACGGATATAGACTAGTACAGAGACAACTTAATTTGCCTAAAATAAACAGGACTCGATCTTAAAATTGACTTAAGACTATAGACGCGTTAATCTATTCCTAAATAGATTAGTTAAATGAATCGACTCAAAACTTTATCTGATAAGTCTACACTGGTTAAAAGTACTTTGCTTAACTTTAAACTTTCAAATTGTAACTTTGAAAATTAAGTCCTAACTCCTGTCCCTGTGTTAGAAAGAAGTGAAATTAGATTTGAATATATTACAGGAGAAAAAGCAACTCTTTTCATAATCCTTTTGTCTTAAGTGTAATTTCAAAAAGGAGTGACTACTTTTACATGTAATTACAAAACAAAATTGGCATTAAGCATATTCTGATATGATTCCTTAGTTAGTTCCTTAGTAAGTCGTTAGCTTGACATAGTAGCAAAAACATTTATTGATATTGTTTTGTTTTTTTGCTTTTTTACACAAATTTAAGTATTAATTAAGTAAAAGTTAAAGAGCGCAGAAAGATGAAATTAATCTGGTGCTATCTGTGATCTATACTTCTGACAAACCATCCAAATTATGTTAAAATCAGATGAGCACTATTGAAGATATTATGTTGATTTGCAAGAATTGAGCGAAAGACAGACCTACAGACAGATACAGAACCAAAAATGATTCTTGATGTCTGAAACGGATTTCTGTCTTGGAATGTTTGAAATCGGAGACAAAATATTTTTGTTCTCCGGAACGATCACATAGCTTCCGTTACCTTCGGTAAGCTTGGGAGAGAAACAAAACTAAATGTCAAATATTTAAAAAGAAAAAGATATTATACGTGTATAATATTAAACGATAATAAATACAAATCAGTAATAAATAATCTAAATTATACCCAAATTGAGTAACCTTTTATTTAAATAAAGAAATCTCGTTGTAAGAATCAAATGTTGTAAAAAGATATTTTGAATTTCTTAAATAATTTTTTTAAAAAAAAGTATGTACTTAAAATAAATTTAAAAATAAAAATCTTACCTTGAGAATACAGTCTGAATATTAATTAAGATAATTCAGAAGTACTGCACTGCCTCACATTTATATAATATATATTAGACATGATTAATCTAATAATATTTTTACAACCCTTAAAATAATTACAAGCAATCATTGACAACTTTCAATTTTAGAATTTGATTATCATGTGATTATATNTATATATATGCATATAACTTATTTAAATACTAATTTGTATTCATATTCCTGTCTCACTTAGTCTACTCGGAATAATTTAAGTGTTTTTAAACGTGTTCTTTAGCGTGAATATATTTAAACACTTTTTAATTGCTTATAATATTATTCTAATATATAACTTATATACTGAAGAACTACCTAGTGTTGAAACCTTAATAATGAAAAATATAACAATCTTGTCAAATCAATATTTAGAAGAATTTATAACTCAAATTTAATCACAGAACAGTCTACAAGATAAAGAATTACGTCTTTAGAAATTTAAACATTTTCATTTTAATAACTATGCATTATTACGTAACATGAAGGTAGTTCTTGACTTACGATTGGTTTAAGTTCCCAGTCGGTTTGTACATAAAGTCAAAAGTAATGACAAAATACTAAAAGCTACCTGTTCCAAATAATGCAAGTATTGCTTCCGAGCTTACCGAAGGTAACGGAAGCTATGAGATGGTTCTGAGGAATGAACATTTTTTTGGTCTCCATTTCAAAAATTCCATGACAGAAATCTGTTTCAGACGTCAGGGAACATTTTTGGTCGAAACGTCGTGTTGGGGTTTGAGGTGGTTAGAGGTGGTTAGAGATGGTTAGAGGTGGTTAGAGGTGGTTAGTGGTGGTTAGAGATGGTTAGAGGTGGTTAGAGGTGGTTAGAGATGGTTAGAAGTGGTTAGAGGTTGCTAGAGGTGTTTAGAAGTGGTTAGAGGTGGTTAAAGGTGGTTAGAAGTGGTTAGAGGTTGCTAGAGGTGTTTAGAGGTGGTTAGAAGCGGTTAGAGGTGGTTAGAGGTAGTTAGAGGTGGTTAGAGATGGTTAGAGGTTGCTAGAGATGGTTAGAGAAGGTTAGATGTAGAAAAATTGAGAATTATGTAGTTGTCTGCCATGACTATTTAGATTTCTCCGATTAGGTTAAGAAAGGAATGTGTTTTAGGATAATGCTTTCAGGTCGTTCTAAAAGCTTAACGTTTTTCTTTGTTTTTTTTTATACAAAAAAAAGCAAGTACGTCTTACTTATAATACACAACTCAAATGAAAAAATCAATTAATTTTAAAGAAGAGATGAGCAAAGAACTTATATTACAACATATTTATCATTGCAAAAAAATCTGAAATATTTAAATTCTTCTTTTGAAATTATTGAATTTGGAGTTTATTTTTGAATTCTGGAGTTTATGAGTCTGTTTATGCCTATAATAAAGTATTTTCTCTAATTAGCTTAATAGGGATCATACTTTCTGCAATAATTAACTGTTTTCAAATAGTTAAATTTGTTAAAATATAGTTTTATCGAACTTTTATCTCATAAAGCGAATATGATATGTATATAATATGATATAACTTATTTGCTTAAGCGTTAGTCTCATAGGCGATTATAATGGTATGCTAATATATTGTAATCTATTTTTTTAAGATTAAATATTCAAATGAAAGAGTCGGTTGATGTGAAGGAATTCAATAAGTGCATAAACCTATAATTAAACTGCAAAAAAGCCACAAGCTCGAATGCGGTTTTATTTAGCTTAACTAGCTTATCCCTTTTTGGGTGTGCCCAATCCTCTTACTTATTTGGTGCCTTAAATTGAAAGAATTTAATTACCTTCATTACTAAGTAATTAGTGTCTCCAGGAATGTAAATATATGTGTAATTTAATAAAGCTAGCTTAATGCAATTACTGAGTGAGGATAGAAACTTGTATTAGTTCCGTGGAAGTGGAAATATATCTTTACCTCCAGCAGGGAGAAAAAGTAAACTTTCCTCCCTAGTTTACAGGGAGGAAAGTTGCTCATTGCACCCGGTCGGGCTCAACAGGGAGTAATAAGAAAGGAGGGAATCATGAACTTTCATGATTCCCTCCAGTGTTGCCCTAAATAAACCACAAGCAAATAATGTTGGTGCTAATACACATTTCATTTATTAACTATTGTTTAATGTCTAAATCTATAATGTCATCTTCACGCAAAAACCTCCACGACGGTTGTCATGGTGACTCATCAGTAAAACAAACAAAAAGTTAAAAGAAAATTCATAATTTCTAAATGTAGATCTACTAATCCATATGTATACTATCCATATTATACATTAGTTGTCAATACATGACTCAGCTACCAACTGATTCTCCCATTTAATTTTAGCATTGAAATTCAAATAATTACTATCTATCATTTAATTTTAACATGATTAAACTTATTTGGTGAATTATTAATAGTATATAATATATATTTTTTTCTTTTTTTAAATAATATAAAAATGTTTACTTTTTGTTTTATAAAATACTTTAAAATTAAAATGTTATATAATTATTTTTTTCTCCCTTCTGGAGGTAAAATCTTGTACGTACCTCGGGAGTAAAAATCACTTGCACCCTCGCGATAAATGGTTCCCTCGGCTTCGCCTCAGGAACCAACTTCATCGCTCAGGGTGCAATCACTTACTTTACTCCCTTGGTGCGTAAATAACTATTCTGTTAGATTTATTTATTCTACTTCAACGTTATTTTGATTCAATGATCATATTAGCTTATAATGAAAGTTTACTCAATGATATCATACTTCAAATACAAATACATAAACATTATTTAAGATACACTTTATTTTATTTTTTTCTTTTGATAAAGTTATTGATCATCATGTGCCTACTTTTTTTTACTTCTAAGCTTGCCGAAGGTAACGGAAGCTATGTGATGGTTCTGAAAAACGAACAATTTTTAGGTCTCCGATTTCAAATATTCCAAGACAGAAATCCGTTTCAGATATCAGGGAATTTTTTGGTTCCGTGACCTGTTGGTCTGTTTGTTGCGAATCAAAATATCTTAAAATAACTCTTATGATTTTATTTCATTGTGGATGGCTGGTCAAAATTAGCCATTTTTGCCTTAAAAAAAAAAATCAATTTTTAACCTTCTGCACCTATTTATGTTTCTCTTGCACTTGCGCACAAATACTTATCTGATTTTTATGAAACAATTGTTTTGAATGGTTTGTCAAAGGAAGCCTGCAGGCGGTATAACATTAATTTCAACCTTCTGCGTACCTTAAATTTTGCTAAATTGATAATTTAATGAATGTAAAAATTCAAAACAACTTTTACAGTATTAAAGAACGGGGGAAAATTAAATAAATTTTACAGTAATAATAGTATAAAATTATTGAAATATAGAAAATAGAACGCAAAATGCTATGTGTCACACTAATTCCCAGAGTATTTCTTATTTCCCTCCATTAATTTATCTCATTGCTTCATACATATTTGTCATTTATCCATACTTAAAACTCTTCTTTTACCAAATAATAGGGTTATAACAATGCATAATGTTGATTACTAATGGAATGATGTATTTTCTTGTTAGTGGTCGGAGGAGACGTTCATCTGCTGGCGGGATCCTATTAGAGCGGCTCCTCAGGAGCTTAGAGCGACTTGAAGAGAGCGACACTCCTCCACGGTAACAATCAATTATCTTTATCAGCAGCAGTAGTAGTAGTAGTCTAGTACTTCCTACTAGAACGGGTAGAACGAACCACTTGTTCGAACCTTGCAATTAGGCCATCTCTTAGGCCCTTTTTACACCCCGTGGTAGAGAGTTCCAGCTACTTCACACATCATACATTTGTACATTGTACTGCCGAAGCGAGTAGTTTGTGGTCTTTAGTAAGCTATATAAGCGTGCGTCAAAGCGTGGGGGAAGAGTCCCCATAAAGGGTGTCCCTCGCCCTGCATCGTCCGCGATTCATTGATGCAATTCAGAGTATCATGGCACGGGATCGAACCCACGACCTCGAGTTGCCTCGACTTATTGATAGCTGAGAGAGCTATCGAACGCTCGGCTACCCTGGCTAAATAAAATGCCATTTTTAAGCGTATAATATATTTTACTTTTTAAAAATATAATTTTTTGTTTTTATTAAACCTTGGTGAAAAAGTGACAAAAAATGGTCGAAAACATAGGCTCTTCATTAGCGTACCTATACCAAACACATATAAAAAAATCGACTCAACTCGAGACAAACTTTCTCATATACGAGTTCATAATTACTTAGCCCTTGTGTTTTCCATTTACTAGTTTTCGTGTTTTGGTAGTTAAATTTAATATTTAACATATCATCAAAATTTATTATAAAAATAACTTCTCGGAGGAGGAGAATCGAACCCGTACTCTCCCCGTCCGCGTTTAAAGCTATTTTCTCAGGTACAAAATTTATCCCAGAAAAACGGCTTATATCATTATAGATTCATATTTAAATAGACTAAATTTTATAATTCTTTAATCAAAATCATCGAAACCGTTTTCAAGAAATCTTTTTTTTTTTCAGATGTTTTGGGGGTTAGTGGCCCTTAAATTAGGAGCTAACATATATTTCTTGATTTCATCTCGGGTTCTAATTTTTCTAAACATTTATGGCATATTTATTCAAGATCGGCCCAGTAGTTTATGCTCCAGGCGTCTTCACAGACAGACATTTTTTTAAAAATCACTTTTTTTGGACTCAAGGGACCACAAAACGTTTAAACCCATCAAAATATAAAAATTGAATTTTAGCGCCATCACAATACTTTCTCTTTAAATGAGAGAGTAAAAAAGTTTGAACAACTCGTCCATTTGTAAGGTAAAGAGGTACTTATATACTTTTTTGTCTAAAAAAAAGACAATTCTAAGAATTGATCCGGTCAAAAAATGTCCTTTTAAAAAAAAAGGCCAAAGGTAGGTAGTCCTTCCAAACGTCATATATCACTGCATAAAGACATGGGAAGTATTCTTACTGTTAAATCACACAACGAAAAATTCCATTCTTTTTATATTTTTTTCTTTTCTAAACTGATTTGGTTTTACCCTCTTTATGTTCTTATTTTTACAATCCTATTTCACCAACATACAACTTTGGTTTTACTGTCGAAACGTGCTGGAAATAAGGTGCTTTTTTTGTAGAAAGCTGAATAAAATGAAGTTGTAAGGAGTTAAAGGTGGAAGTAATATCGGTTGAAGAAGGATTTGAGTTTTGACATTTGTAGAAACGCTTCCGAGCACTGAATCCTAAGTGCCAATTTTCACACTAACAGCGATTAGGAGAGACATAACATCCTGTATAAACATGAAAATTCGGGGAAACATCGAGTTATAACCATACTTATATTGTCATGTATATGTTAACAATATAAGAACCAGTTTGTCTTGCAGATACATGTTCAGATGTTTAAAGTCATAAAAATAACGCATGTAAGGCGCGCTTCACATATAAGTACGTGAGGCGACAATCATCGGTTTCTGTTTATATTATCTCAATACGATTGAGATAAAAATATTCAGTGTAAAATTTTAACAGTTGCATATTCTTTTTCTACACTTCAATACCTTTAAATTTATGTATAATATGCCATGGTTACTAAAATTTTTGTTTTTAGTCATCCACCATATTGGCAGGGCCGCCATCTTGAAAATATTAAGTGTAAAAACTCAAAAATTTGTCCAGTTGTCTAAAATGCCAAGATGTACCTGTGTGCCAAATTTCATGTTTCTAGCTATAGTAGTGTATGAATTGAAACAAGCCAACGGACAGTCAGACAGACAGACAGACGGACAGACAGACAGACAGACAGAGCCGCAGCATTTTTAGGCACTCATCATATTGGCCGCCATCTTAAAAATATTAATTGTAAAATTTTAATAGTTGCATAATCTTTTTCTATACACTTCAAGACCTTTAAATTGATGTATAACATGTCATGGTGATTAAAATAAAAAACCTTTAGCCACCCGCCTTATTGGCCATCATCTTGGAAATATTAAGTGTAAAAACTAAAAAAAAGTGTAGAGTTGTCACCTGTGTGCCGAGGAGGAAGAGAAGGAAAAGGGTTAAATTCGATGTATTCTACTATCAGTGTACTACAGGTGTACTATGCTATCAGCTTTATTTATGAAGCTATGTATTTGTTGCACAACCATATATTATACGAGAATTTTAGAACTAAGAGCTCCGATGGAGGTTCTCTTAATAAGTAAATAATTGCAAGTAAAAAAGAACTTTTTATATACTACGTTTTTAAATATTTTGTCATAAATCATATATTTGAAACCTGTCAAAATGAAGATTGTAAATATGGGACATGCCAAAACAAGTAAAATAACTTGCGGATTTTTTCCGAACTAACTTTCCATACACCTCAATTTGCTGAAAACAAATTAAATTTTGCTGAAAGATGGATAAAAGTATAAAAATAAGGCATTGTCATCGTATTCTGAGCTATTCTGTAAGTTTCTAATGTCTAGCTACTCGGGATGTTAGTTAAAAGTCGATTGCAAGATTTGTACTGGACAAACAAACAAGCAAACAAGAAACTGAACTTTAACTTTGTGAAATCTAAAATAAAAGTTGTAAATCAATCATAATAATATTGAATAATATTTTCACTCGAAGAATTCTAATATTATTGAAAATCCTGAGATTCCAGCTACAATATCACACTGATTTAATATTTATCTAAAGTGACAGAAGAAAATAAATATTTTATTATTCTATTGTTATTTATTTCAGCGTGAATACAATTGTAAATACATTTTTTTTCCCTGAAGCAAGAGTTGATACATGTATTCAAAACACTTTACGAATTTCTAACGTTTAAGAAAGCATTACAGTATAAAATGATGAGCGATGTGTAAAAAGAAACAGGAATACGAAAAGTAACAGGTCTTCAAAAGATCGTATGTATTTATATAATAATTGCAAGATAAAAAGAACTTTTTATATTCTACGTTTTTAAATTTTCAGTCATAAATCATGAATTTGAAACCTGTCAAAATGAAGATTGTAAATATGGGACATGCCAAAACAAATAAAATTAACTAACTTTCCATACACCTCAATTTGCTGAAAACAAATTAAATTTTGCTGAAAGATGGATAAAAGTATAAAAATAAGGCATTGTCATCGTATTCTGAGCTATTCTGTAAGTTTCTAATGTCTAGCTACTCGGGATGTTAGTTAAAAGTCGATTGCAAGATTTGTACTGGACAAACAAACAAGCAAACAAGAAAGCAAGCTAATAAAAACGTAGTAAAATAAACAGTCTCTCCACGGAAGATATTACATTTGTTTATTTATCAAAGCAACTTTCGGCTTTTATAAAGCCATCATCGGAGTCTTATATTAGTCTCCGATATCGAATTACTCGCCACCTACATATTTTTTATAATGTAGCTCTAGTTCTACCAAAATCAGCCCTGATAATGGCTTTATAAAAGCCGAAAACTGCTTTGATAAATAAACAAGTGTATTATCTTCCCTGGAGAGACTTCATTCGAATTGTAGTGATAATAGGAGAAAGTTTGCAATATTAATATTTAGAAGTTTGAAAAATAAAGCTACTTATAATTTGTTCTATATGTAAGAAAAAAATTAAATAAAAGATTTAAGTACAGTATTTAAAATGAACTTCCTATAAACAGACTTTCTTTAGAATGTTAACTATTTTTTTTCAATTATATCTATAATATACCAATAAGGAAATAGGAAGTAGTCAATTATTACCGTAAATATTAAATTTACTGCGTAAAGAAAAGAAGAAATGTTTGTTTTCAAGGAATATCATCAATGAAATTCTTTTAAATTCAATTTGGTACTAATTGTAAACAAATTAAGAAAAAAAAATTTAAATAAAAAATACTATTAACAAGATTAAGGAAAACGGAAGAATGCATTTTGTGTAAAGTCTATAGGTACTGAAAACGTATTATAAATTTTTATTTACATTTGTCGTATAGTACAAACAAGGGAACCGTTATTTTGGTAATATCCTCATATTTAGTAATAATTTCCTTGAAGTAAAGCGTTACCGCGAAAGTATTTTACATCAGGTAATCATTAAGAGTACTAAATCCAATATTAGATGGAACTTGCCAGTCGAATTACCTGTTGATTAATTACCTTATAGTTGCGGTAATTTGCTACAAGTCAAGGACTTATTGAAATTTCCTCGAGACATTGATTACAATCTAATTGCATATTACACTTTACATTCTGGTTTCTACGTGTATTAGTAATTTATTAACTGTATATTGCCACCTACCTAGTATGTGTGAGATAATATGATCGTAATAATTACTACCGTAGTAGATTAAGTATTGGGAGATATGGGATATAATTCCTTATCTGCGTGAATTTAATATGGTAAATGTTCTATATCAGAGTAGTATAGATTATGCCCCTCATTTAATACCACAAATACCTATAAAGGACGATGAGTACATCAAGACTAATCTTTTTGAGAAGAACTAATTTAAGACTAATTTAATTTAAGACTAATTTAATTGATTGTGGTGCTAATAGCCTAAATTGTTAAAGCGCAAAAAAAAATTGATTGCCCCTTTTTTCCTTCCGAGTTAACCGAAAATAACGAAAGTATTGTGGCCGTTTTGAAAAGCGAAATATTTTTAAACATATTATTATTATTATCCTATATATTTAATTCAGCCCCCCCTTATTTTAAATCTATCAAAATTGTTTTGCAGACGGTTGAAAATAAATTGGGGCTATTTGCGGGCAATTTTCGACGAACCATCCTAATTTATTTTAAAAAATATATATCAACATTTGACGATATAGGAGTAAAAAAAATGTATGCTTGTGAGCATGTGGAAGAAAAACAAACAGGCGCATAAGGTTGAAACTTATATGGGTTCCTACAATGAGCTAATTGTAACCTACCAAATTTCAATAAAATCGGACGAGTAGTTTTTAAGATATTCTGGTCCGTAAACATTGAGTGGCAGACCAATAGACTGACACGTGACCAAACATGTTCCCTGATGTCTGAAACGGATTTCTGTTTTGGAAATTTTTGAAATCGGGGACCTAACAATTTTTCGTTCTTCGGAACAATCACATCGCTTCCGTCACTTTAGATAAGCTCGGAAGCAAAATTACTGAAAATAAATCCGTTTCAGACCTGAGACAACATTTTTGTTCTCTTTTCTTTCCACATTATTTACATTTTAGTATGTGGAGTTATTGCTTCCGAGCTTACCAAAGGTAACGGAAGCTATGTGATCGTTCTGAAGAGCGATAATATTTTAGGTCTCCGATTTCAAAAATTCCAAGACAGAAATCCGTTTCAGACATCAGGGATCATTTTTGGTTCCGTGTCTGTCTGTCGGTCGGTCTGTTTGTCCATCAATTTTTTCGAACCGCCATATCTTAATAACTACTAGTTAAATTTTAATGAAATTTGGGTGGTAGGTCATAATTAGTCGCCTAATTGTTTCTATTCCACACGCGCACAAACATACATTTATTTACACCTATAGCTTCAAAAGTACTAATCTGATTTGAATAGTTTATAGAAAGTATGTAATCCGAAAATAGCCCCAGATTAATTTGACCTGTCTACGTTCTTTAACTTTTGCTAAAGTTATACTTTAATTCTTGATAAATATCAAAATAATTTTGACAAATTAAAAAAACAATGAAACCAATTAGGCAATAATGGCTTGTAAAAGAATAAATACAATAAAGTAAGAGGATAGGATGCGAGGAAGCTATGTGCCACACCAATTGGCAGTCTATTTTTCATAGTGTGTTGATTCACAAATATTGAACGACTGACAGATATACTGACCGATATGAACGATCCAATAGCTTTTTTACCTTTCGTAAACACGGAAGCAAAATAAAGGAGAGGTAATGTTGGAGGTAAAACTAACGATAGATTTAACCAGGATTATTGCTGACAGCGGATTACAGAGTAACTTTACCCAACAAAACAGTAAGACTGCCAGCTGGAGTTAACTACGCGATAAATCTCTGTCGTTTCTACTCTGGGATCTTCTCATCAAGAGGAGATTCTAGTTCAAAGTAAATTTGAATTTAAGGCCCGTTTACACGGTGATAGTTCTTCCACGATAGAACTATCATGTCAGTCTACGTCATACAACTATCGCTGAGGTGTGCAGTCTACACGGTGAGAGTTAAAATACGTCAAAACTTGTTGCCTTGCACTCAATGTTATAACCACATTATACATTTTTGACTAGGATACGGAAATAAAGCATTAAATATATTATAATTTTAAATTATAACACACACACAGCAAAAGGAATATATTCACATTGTCGAAAAAAAAACAACATCTGATATCAAATGTGCAGCAAGCTATCATATTTGTTGCCTTAAATCTGTTATCACTTGATAAAAAAGTATAAGCCAATCAGCGTCTAGTATCTAGCGTTGTAGTTTTTATATAATCCGCGTGAGTACTCTGACTGCTGTGATAGAACACTTAACTATCTCGTCAGACGAGATAGTGTGATGGCTGATAATTCTATCGCGACAAAATCTATCACGTAGTCTACACGGTGATAGTCGTTGAGATAGTTGCTATCGTGACCGCAACTATATCGCCAACTATCACCGTGTAAACGGGGCTTTAGAGATAACCATTGATATAATCTCAACTTTGATTTTCTTAATTAACTATAAAAGAAAATTGTCAGCTAGTGTGGCGTATAGTTTCCTCCAGTCCTCTCGTATGCTTTAACGATTATGTATCGTCGTCGTTTTTTTTTTTTTTTTTTTTTTTTTTTAATGATCTCCCCTTTATACTTAAACTAATAACAGTTATGACTTAAACTAATTGCTAGTTATGAAATACCATCTAAATTTCATTAAAATCGGTCCAGTCATTTTTATGATGTCGGTAAAAATGTTGAACAAAATGACGACAGACAGAAACTAGACCAACAATGTTCCCTTATATTTAGATGTTTCCCCGCCAAACGGCTTTTATTGTTAGATTTGGTTTTTAATGGACTACATTTTAGATTTTTTTTTTATAATCAAAATGGTCGAACCCGTTTTCGAGGAATAATTTGTTTTAAGTTTTTGGAGGGTAGCACCCACTAATTTGGAGCTACAATTAATTTCTCCATTTCGTCTCGAGGTATGATTTTTCTTAACATGTATGCTTAAATTTCGTCAAAGTCGGCCTAGCAGTTTGGGCTCCAGGCGTCAGCGCAGACAGAAACTAGACAAACGAGACAGATATTTAATAAAAAAAAAAAAAATAAATAAATAAAATAAACTAAAAAAAAAAAACCACTTTTAGACTCAGGGGACCTCAAAACGTGAAAAACCCATACTAATCTCAAAATCGAATTTTTGCGCTATCACAATACTTTCTCTTTATATGGGAAAGTAAAAATAAATAATATTAATTTAGAAAAACATATCCTTATACCCTAAGGGCCTTTTTTACCCGACAAAGAATTCTACAACATTATTATGATATAAAATGCTTTAGTGAATTTCTAAAATTAAAAAAATTGTCTATTGATGATACAAAATAGCTACTTAATTAAAAATAAATATATACAGCATATTAAAAAAGGCTAAAATTATAATTTTACTCACCAGTACTTAATTAAATTTCACCCCTTCGAAGAAAATTAATTCATTATCAGTATAGCTTCAAGCACCCTGTAATCAAATTGAAGCAACTCCAACACCTTCTTATCTCATCAAGTTCTTAAGTATTTTACTTTTTAATCTCGTATATTTTTTGTCCAGTAAATGCATCGTGATGCCACGAAAAATTGTATATTGATATTTTAAAGTTTTAGGTAGATAATCTCTGAATCTCAAAAAAAAAAGAAATAAAATAAAAAGTTATCTGTGAGAAAAAGCTGGACCAAATTCATTAGAATTTAAATTGCTTACTTAAAAAGGAACATACTTCGAGTAGATTTTTTTTTTTTAAATATATTTAACCCTATTTTTAGGGCTCTTCAATACCTTTATTTATTTTTTCCACCAATAAAAGTTTATTTCTACAAAAGTTTTCAACTACTTTGATTTTAAACTGAAAGTTTTATTTGTATAAATATCGGTGAATACGTTATTTTCTCCAAGTAATAAAGACAATAAAAACAAAACAGTATTTTGATATCTATGCAACTAAACTTAGATTGCATCTGAAGGTAATGAAGCGATGTGATCGTTCTGGAGAACAAAAATATGTCTCCGATTTCAAAAATTCCAAGACAGAAATCCGTTTCAGACATCAGGGTTCATTTTTGGTTCCGTGTCTGTCTGTCGGTCGGTCTGTTTGTCCATCAATTTTTGCGAACCGCCATATCTTAATAACTACTAGTTCAATTTTAATGAAATTTGGGTGGTAGGTCATAATTAGCCCATTGTTGGTCTCATATAAGTTTTAACCTTCTGCGCCTAATTGTTTCTATTCCACACGCGCACAAACATACATTTATTTACACCTATAGCTTCAAAAGTACTAATCTGGCTTGAATGAAACTTTTATACTTTACATTTTTGGTTTCGTGTCTGTCGTTCAATTTTTGCAAACCAAGATATCCTAAAGCCTACACTTCTGATTTAAAATGAAATTTGAACGGTAGGTCATAATAAGCTCAATGTTGGTCCCAAATTAGTTTTAAACTTCTTCACTCATCTTTTTCCCCACCACATGCGCAAAAACATACATTTATTTACATCTAGAGCTTCAAAAGTACTTATATGATTTGTATAAAACCTTTATAGTTTACCGAAAGTATCCCTCAGATAGCCCACATTAAATTCAACCGTCTGCGCTCCAAATTTTGGTTAAAATAATACTTTCATTACATATATGAAAAAAAATCGAAACAATTTTTAAAAATTAAAAAAATGAGGAAAACAATTTAAAAATTATATAATAATGGCTCGTAAAAGCCAAAAATCAATAAAGTACGTGATAAGATGACAGGAAGCTTTGTGCCACACCAATTGGCAGTCTATTTCCAATTTACGACTATTTTTTATTTATTTTAATTTAATTAAAGTGCTGCTTAATTTAATTAATTGCTGGGAAGGTTATGAGGTAAGGACCGTGGCTTGGGTCTGTTTGGAGTATTTTAACGTCCCGTATTGACCCGAGTGAATACAGAAGATTGAACTTTGGGTCTTTATTGTTACTTAAGTCGTAAACCTTAGATAACAAGTCCGTTATGGAAAGTTCGATACTCCACAGGAAAAAATACTTCTTTTATAAGGAAAATAGCAAATACATGTTTTATAATATGTGTATATATATATATAAATATATATAAATATATATATATATA
>KZ652367.1:129614-163264 GCA_001010745.2 Gerris buenoi | reverse complement strand
ATATTATATGTGTGTATACGAAATATAGTATAGTATGTATATATAGAGTATTTTAAACTATTTATTATTACATATAATAATAACATATAAATTAATTCATCTTATTATTTTACCATGTAGTAGGGCCCCTGGATGGCTCGGAGGCTAGAGCGCTTGCCTTGCGATAAGGCAAGTTAAGCAGCATCGAGCCGGGTCAGAAGGTGACCCCAGCTCTCTGGGTTCGATTCCCGGACCAGGCACCCCGCTCAATGTCCACCCAGCATTGTTTAAACAAATGGGAAGCTCCTCGTAAGAGTGGCGCCACCAGGTTTCGGCCTGGAAACCATGATAATGACACTCTTGGTTGTTATACAACTAGGAGGGGAGTCATGGTTGACGACCATAATATCTTCATACACTAGAGTGTGAAGATTTCGGTCCCTAACCCGTGTTTGATGTATGGGCCCACCTAAGAGGCCTGCATCTTCGGGTGTAAAAGCCCCTCGGAATTTAAAAAAAAAAAAAATTACCATGTAGTATAATGTCTGCTGTTAGTCAAGAATTTACGTTGTGGTCTAAAATTCCGCTGTAATTTATTATTACTTTTTAACTATAAACATTAAACACTTTTAAAAATGCATCCATTCTATTGCGTGTTGTAACAACAAATAAAATCAGCAGAATTTTCAGGATTATCAATAATAATAATTAATAATTAAATTAAATTAATAATTAATAATAATCTTTGTGCTGAAATGATTAGCCAGGTCAATTAGTTGGTTTCCGAGAGGAACTTGTTTTTGAATTTGTGAAGCTATAATCTATAATGAACAATGCTTCAATTAATTGTCATTTAAATGGTAGCATATTATTTTTTATTGTCAAGGATTACAATTTTTTACGGAACGAAAATTTATGTCAAAGAAGACACATTAGAGGTAATTCGTAGAAAATTTACATTTCGATATAATATACTTCCACATTGTGCAGAATAATCTGGAAATCGATATTCTTATAAAAGAATTATCCTGGAATATCCCAGAGAGAAATCTAAGGACTAGATCCTTAGATTCCTTCTAGATTGAAGCCTAAAGATCTTATCTAAAATCTAGGAATGTTGAAGACAGACTGATTTATATCTATTTAACAACTGAACCAGAATCTAGACTTGGAGAAAGTTTACCCGATCTTATTACATTCTAACTATGTTTTGTATGAAAGTAAAAGAAAAGAAGAAATGTTTTGCGTCTTATTTTACTTCTTTATAGATTTAAAACTTATACATAATATTTTACTACGTTTTTGTCAGCTTGCTTTCTTGCATGTTTGTCCAGTACAAATCTTGCTATCCACTTTTAACTGACTTCCCGAATAGCTAGACATTTGAAACTTTTAGAGTAGCCCAGGACACGATGACAATGCATTATTTTAATACTTTTGGCCATCTTTCAGCAGAATTTCATTCGTTTTCAGCAAATTTTGCTGTATGGAAAGTTAGTTCGGAAATAAGCTTTTATTTTTTTTAAAAAAAATAGCTCAGAGCACGTTGATAATGCATTATTTTAATACTTTTAGCAATCTTCCAGCAGAATTTAGTTAGTTTTCAGCAAATTTTGCTGCATGGAAAGTTAGTTCTGAAAAATTCTGTAATTTTGTTTTATTTGTTTTGACATGACCCATATTTACGATCTTCATTTTGACGGGTTTCAAATGTATGATTTCTTATTTAGTCAACGGAAAATTTTAAAACGTAGTATATATAAAGTTCTTTTTACTGATCTTATATTACTTTGCTTTGTAAGCTTCATTGCACATTTCCGTTACCCCAATTTTGAACAACTTCCCGTCATTCAATCTTCCCCAAAAAAACGTGAAAAACCCATACTAATCTCAAAATCGAATTTTTGCGCTATCACAATACTTTCTCTTTATATGGGAAAGTAAAAATAAATAATATTAATTTAGAAAAACATATCCTTATACCCTAAGGNATAAATAAATGTAATTTTTTATTATTAATATTAATATTATTTTTATATTAATATTATCTTGTAATTATATTAATGTATTGTAAAATTAATTGAAGTGATAAAATGATAAAAGTTTTAAAATAGGCGGTGTGAATGCGACAACAATGCATCTGACGGATCAATAAAACGTAAAAAAGAAGATTTAAAATGTTTATTAAATAAAATAAGATTTTTAAAAATTTGCACTTTAATTTAACAGGATTTTCAAATAAGAATCACCACTTAATCTTTCAAATAAAAGGCTTAATATATTCGATTCTATGTATAGATCTACGTCAATGTGAAAATCGAAAAATCATCCAATTGGTTTTTTTATGTCTATGTTTAGAAAGGTTTGTTTAATCTTTATTTAGATCAGGTTATTTAGGTAAAAAAAGGGTCAACACTGTTCCACCAGGACCTCTATTGTGTCTTGTTTGACATAAATACCTTGTTAGGGACCCTCTTTACTGCAGAATCAAGAGTGGACACTTTCCTAAGAAATGACCGCAGGAAACTCTTTGTTTAGATACTTATCTGACCTAAAGGACGATTTACAAATCCCCGCATTTTTCAAAGTTCTTATCTCTTGTAGATAACGTTTACACAATGCAATTGTTTAACAGTTTTTTTTACTACATAAACAATATAAAAACATAAATAAATGTAAAATGTGATTTTACAATCAGGTATTTCGATTGTATAAACTAAATCAAAAATTAACACAAAAGAATGTAATCAAAGAGGGGAAAAATATAGATTTCGTATCATTTTTTTTTTTTTTTTTTTTCTATAATATTATGATAAACATAATATTTATATAAAAATGTTCTAATATTCTGATAGCGACTGTATCTTAAACTAATAATTTCAATAATAAAGTATTTAAGAAACATAATAATATTATATACATCATAACATTCACAACTAAGTAATAACAATGAATAAAAAAAATTGAAAAACTAAAACTAATAATGCAACTGATAAACTAAAAAATTTAATTAATAAATTAATATTAATTTAATTTTTGTAAAACTTGATGAATGTATGAAAGTTTGACTAATTATGAAAAGTCAAGAAGTATATACACGTATATATATGTACTATGTACAGGCCATGGTGTCTAATTAAAAAGTTCATTAATTAAAACCGGTAATGTAAAGAGATGAGTGCTCGATATAGGATTCAAAATTGTTCATGCGTTTCTCATTAACAGATAGAATTTTTAAATTTTACAATTTGTTAAACTTTATCATCGATTTGTTTCGAACTGATACATTTAAACCGATTTGATTAAAAATTGACGCTTTACCCCAATGATGTTTTGGAACTATGTGCTAACTCCAGTATAAATTCTCTTGTTTAGGTTGCAATATTTTTATATGTGCCCCAAATTGCTCTTCTATAATTTTGTTATACAGTTAATTTTAGTATAAGCATTTCTTTTTTGTCCATCAAATTATGACTTTAATGTTTAATTTTAAACCTTATATTTCCCGAGAGTATTAATTCGTGTGTATATTGAAATAGATCTGACTAATTAACTTTCTCATTATTTGTAAGATTTAAATATGAAACAAAGAATCACTGAGTTAATTTACCAGATATATTTAATTCCTTTTCTTAAGCTCGTTGCCAGTTGTTACAATTTCTTCTAAAAAAAAAACCATCTTTTGAGTTCACTTTGAACTTTATTCAGCTCATATAAACAATTATTTTTTAATAATAAAAGGTTAAATACAGATTATTATAATACCATAAACAAAACAAATAACTTAATTAAGAGTAACATAACAAGTATATATAAAATATATCAGCCTTCTTTGAAGAAGTAATTATTATTAATTCATGACTTTACTTGCGTTGAAGGTTACCTGACAGGTAAACCTGTACCTCTAGATAATCTTTTACAGGTTTACCTGTCTTAAAAAAAGTATTCCTAAATTAAAGTATTAATTTAGAAAAATTTAAAGACCGCAGACGGTTGAAATTAATCTGGGGCTATCTGTAGGTTACTTTCGACAAACCATACAAACCATAAGTACTTTTGGAGATATGGGTGTAGAATATCTTATATGGGGCAAACAACAGGCTAATTATATGCTTATTATTACTCACTATACAAATTTCAATATAATTGGAATGACTGTTTTTAAGATATTATAGTGGTTCACAAAACTCGACTGACAGCCAGACGCGGAACCAAAAATATTTCGTGTTGTCTGAAACGTATTTCTGTCTTAAATATTCTGAAACAGGAGACATAAAAAAAACGTTGTTAGAACTATTCCATAGCTTCCGTTACCTTCAATAAGCTCGGAAGCAATACTAATAAATTACTTCTAATATATATATATATTTTTTTTTATAAAAAAAAAATCAATGAAATACAAATTAACTTATAAATTTTAAACATATTTCGTAGTTTCGGCCGAGATTTTGTGATATTTACTCATAATTGAAATAAGACACTATTTAGTTTTTGGTAACTTTTTAATTGTCTTTATCACAAGTATTTACACTTTACACCAAACCGGTTTCGGCATGTCTGCCATCGTCAGTGGTTAAGTAAAGCGTAAAACAGATAATTTAATTTAGTTTGTACTTAACCACTGACGATGGCAGACATGCCGTGTTTTATTTCAATTATTATAAATTTTACATTACATAGACTCCTAAAATTCGCACGTGCTAAATTTTTCCAATCACTTGGTTTTATTTGGCACAAAATGTTTTTAATCGATTTTCTCCCCATACAATTATGCAGCTAATCATTCCGGCGTTGTGGTATTTCGCACTTGAATTAGCCGAGCTATTTGTAGAATCAACTCTTTTTTGAATTTCAGACAACAACTGGACAATTCTTCCATTTTAAATCTCTAATAGCGGACTAGTCATCAGTTGTATCAAATAGATATATTTAATATTTATTGTCATTAAAGATTTAATAAATATATTTGGATTAAATATTTGTTATTTAAATACAAATGTGTTGAATTTGAAATGTATCTGATTACTGTACTTAATAGCTTATACATCTATGATTAATTTTGATTCACTGAATGAGTTATAGAACCCACATATATTATCAAACCCAGTTATACAGTGAGCATAAATCCTATACATACTTAAAAATAATTATACATATTATTATTTAAACCTACATATTTTACCCTATACACTATAATATCAAATTTTTGAAACTTATTCCTTTTCATCTTTATTATTTGCTACTTTTATATGTGGAGATTGATATGAGTTCTTCGAGTTATTCAAAAATGAAAATACAAAGTATTCTACAAAAAAAGTCAATATCTCTACCCGCTACTCTTCTCTCCAGTACTGATATTAAATCATATATGCCAATTTACGTTTTGCCAATTTATTCGATTACTCTGACGCTTGTTAACTTAATTTACTCTGCTTTAATTAGTTTGTCACTTTAAACTAATTAGTGAAAATATAATTTATTATTCAAATAGGTTCAAGATACGGTTCTTAAATATATATACATATGTATATATATGTTTTTTTTATATAAAAATTATATATCTTTAGAGGTTTTACCATAACATAAATTTTAATAATCAAAATATAACTTAATTGCATTTAAATTAGTAAATATGAATTTTAATACTCACTATTTTTAGTGAGAGGTTTAATAATTAACTAGAAACCTTCAGTGTTAGAGTTAAAACACAAAATCCATTAAAAAAATAAAAAATAAAAAATATGTGTGGAACTCACACGCAATAGAAGTGAAACTTAAATTCTAGAAACAATTGATTTTATGTTCTCTTCTACATGTTACTATAATACTAGGCATCGCGTGGCTCTATCATTGAAGCGATCTTAAGGGAATAAATATTAGATAGTTAATTATGATGAGTTGATATTTATAAAATATGTTAGTAATAGAGAGCTGTGCAGTGGGGGTGAAGAAGAAGGGTTCTTCTACTATTCCTTAAACTTCTACACATCCCGGCCATTCCATTCCTATTATTATAAAATGTATTACTTCGCTATGCAAAAACTACTCCTTGCATTAAGTTGAAATTTTACATGCCTGTTTCAATTGTGAATTAGACGGTTTATATGAAGTTATTAAAAAATCGTGTAAAATAGAACGTAAGATATCGGTAAAAAGGTTGTTTTCTCTATTCATACGTTTAGGTCCGCTTTAATAGTTTTAGCGATCTTTATTAATTCATAGCAGTGCCGTTGTTGGTTTTAATAAAAAAATGTTATTTTAAAAAAAATGTTCGTCTCATCGAATAGGTGAATTTTTTTCCATTCTGAAATTCCAATTTTAAATTTAAAGCTCACGTCTACGCGACGGATCACTATGTCCAACGAACTTAGCCTGAGCATTAGTAAAAGGAACATTTGTACTAAATTTCAACTGAATCGGTCAATTTTTACTCAAGTTATCGTGGGGCACATAAACGTTACACATAGACACACAGAGGGACAGATAAGATGCATATTTTGTTGAATGTAAGAAGCTCGCTTCAATAATTAAGAGTTCAAATCGATCCTAGAAGAAGTACGTAACTCAATTTTACTTGTATAACATCTTTCATATAAATTAGGGAATTTAAATAGGGTATATTAAATTAGGTAATATGTCTTTAAAATGAATATTAAAAAAAACATAGCTTCAGTCCCTCCTCGTTTTCCATTCTTTCTTCTACAGACTTGTGCATTTTTTGTGTTAAAATACCTCTAAAGGGCAAACATATAAAAATAAAAACACGGAAAATAATATATAAATATACCTACATACATACACACACACACACACACATTATAAGGAGTAGAATGGAGTTGATAAGGATGATAAGGACATCGTTAGTGAGAGAGGAACAAAGTATGAGGAGTGCCTGACTAAGAAATGTTACGTTTGCTCGTGTTGTCTTAATAAGGGAGCGTAGTGTTGTCGTAGTGTTGTTGTAGTGTTGCTGTAGTATTATTGTAGTGTTGTTGTTGTGTGTTTACACTACCACACAGCGTAATTACTGTCGAGTACTACCAACTTCATCACTAGTTCTTACACAGATCGTAAAGTGTATAAATACGTATTTGTATTTCTGTCTTTGACATTTCCTTCTGTTTTTAACACGACCATTATAGATTGCCACGTGCAACAAAAAATAAATAAATAAATAATTACTAATAATAGTAATAATTATAATTTATAATAACTAGGGGCTCCGCCCCCTTCTCGCTTCGCTCCTAAACCACCGAAAAGCGGCCGCTGCCACGTCGAGGCACTCTAGAGCAGTGGTTCTGAACCTTTTGGTCACTGCGGCCCCCTTAAAATCTCCAAATTTAATATACATATATAGTACCTAACTACCTTTCGAAGCCCCCCGGTTAAGAACCACTGCTCTAGAGTGAAGCATTAAAATTGATCTCATGTTTCTTTTCAACGATGACAAAAACACACATGCTGTAAAATATCACGTTAGCTATAGAAAGTACTGAGGAGGAATGTTGAGAAAGTCCTGAGAAGGACTGATCTAGCGATCTTATTTTGCAAGGTGTTTACATAGTTATGGAATGAGAATGAGAAGGGTGAGGTGAAGATGATTGAGTCTAGAGAGTCTAGGAGAGCGGCTGCGGTAGTGGGGGTATGAGCACTACTATCTCTTTCCTTGTCTCTCTGACATTCTAATATACCTACTCTCAAGTTCCGCCTTACATGCTGTCCTCTTCTCGGACGAATATATCTCCCTCACTCTGTGTACACAGTTAGTATTATGTCACTCTCAAGTTCCCCCTTTTCATTCCGGATTAACCCCCCTTCTCTCCTAACTCGCTCTTTCACACAGTTTAGTATATCACTGAACTCGTTTGTTTACAAAACCTTTTTAATAATATAGATAGATAATAATAATGAGTATTAAGCAGTTATGCTTCATGAAATGCTTAAAGCAACCGACTACCTCTATAATTAATCATAAATAATGTTAGGAGTGTTGAGCTAAGCATGTTGTTTCATCCTAGTGTTACATCAAGGGACACTATGTCTGATTCGATTATTTTACACTCCCTGGGAATTGTTAACTATCATATTTACTAAACATATTACTTGTCTTAAAAGTTTTTGGTAGTATTCATTATACGGAAAGATTAAATTTTTAATTAAATCAAATTATAATTATTATTAACCACGGGATACAGACAGAGAAACATTGATTTCAGCGCCGGGATTCGAACCACGGGCCTCTTATACTTCTAGTATAGATGCTCTAACCAACTAAGCTACACTGAAGAACAATTTCCTCTGCCAATAACGATACCTAGTCCCAAATTATGCTTTCAATTTTCAACCAGTCTAGGATTAAATAACATGGTTGTTTTTGACCGTGTTATTTAATTAATTGTTTAATATAATATCTCTAGTTGAGTAACTCATTATGAATGGATGGGGGAAAAAAAAGAAAATGAAATCATATAAATGATATTACAAACAATTTTAACAAAGTAACAAAATAAAATAATATTCTTATAATAATCATAAAACATCAATGAAGTGTTAACACGTGTTCCAGCGACACAAAATATTACACAATTGTTATTAATTAGTGAAAATAGCTTTGAACTAAACAAAGTGTTCAATCTTTTCCACATCATTATTTCTAAGTCTATATTTTATTCGTGGAAATTATTTCTTAACGTTTTTACATTTTCTAAAAATATACATTATTTCTGTCTTATTATGAACACAATAAGATGTAATTTGACGTTTATTTTTCCCTTTCTTGTTGTTATTATTTTACACAAATTGTCTCATTATTTTATTTTCACTTGGAAATCAGTAAATGCCTGCTGATTGAGGTCAAACTAATTAGCATTATTTTCATTATTATAATAAATCAGTTGTTATTTTCAAATATAATCGTTTAATTGGTTTCTTTTTGCTTTCAAGCACACAGAAGTCTTTTAAAAATGTTCTTTCCTTATAGTCCAGGAGATAGCGTGCAAGAAAGTGTCTGTCTAACATCAAGCTAGCATTTTTTGTACAAGTAAATCTTTTGGTGCCTTTTAAGAATATGTGGAAAGCTTAGTTCGTCTGCGGGACATAGCTTGGCAATAGGCATTTGAAAAAATTAAACCTGTGGAGAGCGGCAATGTACCGCCCTTTATGATGGACAATGTGATTTACATGATCCTAAGTACAAACTTAGACAGTAGACCAAAAACATCGCATTATCCACCATAAAGGGCGGGACATGGCCGCTCTCCACTGTTTTTTTTATTTTTATTTTTATATATATATTTTTTTAATGTCTATTGCCAAGCTATGGCACGCAGACGAACTAAGCCGACCTTATATTCTTAAAAGGCACCAAAACATTTACTTATACACAAAATTATAGCTTGGTGTTAGTCAGACACCTTTTTGAACGCTATCTCCTGGAATATTATAAAATCGATTGATTTTATTATGAAATTTTGTAGGAATTGGCGAAAAATTTACTTGGACTTTTGCTTCCCAGCTTACCGAAGGTAATGGAAGCATTGTGGTTAGCCTGAAAAACCAAATATTTTAGTCTCGTTCAACATTTTGTTGCAGAAATTTAGCTAGAATAGTCCACAGATGATTCCATAATAATTTCAACCATCTGCCCAAATTTAATATTGCTTAGAAATAAGTGTGACTACTAGGAATCGAAACCTATCTAAATCTCAAATGATCATTAGTCCAATAATAGAACGCGAGGGAGCTATGTGCCACACTAATTGGAAGACTATTATAATTTTCTTATTACTGAAGAACATAAATGTAACAAAGCTTGTTCTCTCTCTAAAAAAAAAACTTCAGAGCGCCGCTATACATTGCCCATACATAGAACTGTATCTTGTTATGTTGTTCCAATGTTACGCCATATTTTTTTTGCTTTCTCTTTATCCATTGCGCATACTTTTATTTTGCTCTAGTTGCTTCCACGGGGAATACTTCAAAAGGTTGAAAAACTCGGTTGGAATCTCATATTTTAAGATAAAGCTTTTGTTCTTTTTGTTATCTTGCTTAAAATGTTATCTTGTGTATAAATTTGAATCCTTTTGCTGCGATGCTTGAATGAAAAAAATACTAATAATTATTTGATTTAAGTTGGCGTGGCGGTGTGTTGTTAGTGTTTAGCTGTAGTTAATATCTAAATTTGTAAGACAATGGCCTAGTTAAGATTACTTATGGTAAAGTAATCCTTTGATTATCATAACCCCGTTATAACTAACAGTTGGTTAGTTAATTTGTAAACATGTTTTTACTATTGTTTATCTGACGAATGTTTGTTTGTATTTTGACAGATTATTTGACGGATCTTTGTTTCTATGTTGACAGATTATTTGACGAATCTTTGTTTCTATGTTGACAGATTATTTGACGAATGTTTGTTTCTATGTTGACAGATTATCTGACAAATGTTTGTTTCTATGTTGACAGATTATTTGACGAATGTTTTTTTCTATTTTAACAGATTATTTTATAAATGTTTGTTTCTATGTTGACAGATTATTTGACGAATGTTTGTTTCTATGTTGACAGATTATCTGACAAATGTTTGTTTCTATGTTGACAGATTATTTGACGAATGTTTTTTTCTATTTTAACAGATTATTTTATAAATGTTTGTTTCTATGTTGACAGATTATTTGACGACTGTTTGTTTCTATTTTGACAGATTATTTTATAAATGTTTTTTTCTATGATGACAAATTATTTGACGAATTTTTGTTTGTATTTTGACAAATTATTTGACGAATGTTTGTTTCTATGTTGACAGATTATTTGACGAATGTTTGTTTCTATGTTGACAGATTATTTGACGAATGTTTGTTTGTATGTTGACAGATACGTGCCGGAGGAGCTACAAGCAGCATAGCTGTCGGTGCAACTGAGTTCAATCTTGTATTCAACCAAAAATTCTCTCCTTCCTCCTTTCAGCAAATAACACTAAACATTGTTCCTTTTTCTTTCCAATCAAATTTTACTAAACCATGAAAACATAGAGCTGTTCTTTCCTTTTTATTTTAAGTTTATATTTTTGTGCCATAATTTTTTTAAATGTTTAATTTTTTTTTTTTTAGAAATGTTAATTAATTGATTTAATTAACTTTAATTTATTTATTTTATTGTTACGTTGTTACCTTATCAGTATATATTTATAAAAAAACAAAACCAAAACTATTCCATCCCTCTGTGAAAATGTATTTTTGTTAATTTTTTTATTTTGTAATCTCATATTGTTAATTTTTTTGGATTGTGCAATTTTTAGTTGTTTAGTTTGATTGTTCTCAGAGAAAAAAAAAGTTAATAATAATTATTAATTTTTTATTGTAATTAATTTTAACGGCGTCAAAGCCAGGCTTTTAAATCATAGAAAGAAAAGATAAATTTAGTTTATAGGTACTTTAGGATTGTATAAAATGTTTTGAGACTTTATTTAAAAAAAAAAAATTATAATTAGTATTTATTGATGAATCAGATTTATCAAATTTGCTTCTAGTCCAGTCAATTTATCATAATTCATTGCAAAAGGTCCGGCATTTATAATTTTTGGATATGTTGTTGGGACTAGCACCACTAGTAAAAACCCAAGTTTGCAGAATCCTAGACCCTGTGGAAGCAGAGTTATAGCTGAAAAACATTAAAATTTTCCTACTTTTTTCAGTTTTTTATCTATATCTCCTTTTCTGGTAATCTGAGAGAAAAAATAGTTATTACCAATCTTGTAGAGGAGAAAATTTACTTACATTTAATATCAATATTATTTTTCTTCACGGACTATAGTTTTCTAATTACAGAGCATCGAAAATACGATTATTTTTTAAATAAAAATACTTATGCCAGTCAAAACACACTTAATAAATTGCTAAATTCACAACCAGTGATGTAGTTCTGTTTTTTATATATGTTGTTCGGACCAGTTAGGGTAATGTGATCTTAAGTTTGTAGCTTCGAAAAACCTGTGCTAGCTGCGTAATATATGAAAAAGTGGAAAAAATCGTACTTTTTCAGTTCTTTCCATATAACTCGTGTACTATGCGTTTTTCGATGTTAATCGTTATTACTATTTTTAAAGTCCAGTAAATTTGGAGCATGATTCTATGATTTTTTTTTTCGTTGAATGCCCAAAACTTGTTATAAGAAGTGGTTTAGGTACAATTCTTAAAATTTACAATTTTCCCATTTTGTTATTTTTACTATTACAACAGAACTGTTTTGTCTACAGGCTTCATTTTGTAATTGCATAAAAGCCAATTAAATTTACTACAACTTCATTTCTTACGACTTTTTTCGTAGAGGAGAGGCTTTATGACGATATTTGCCCCGAAGCGAGAGCAATACTTAAATTTTTCCATTTATTGGAAAACACTTGCCAATCTTTGAAGTGTCATATCTCAGTAACTATTGGACGTACAGAGTTGTCGATGGACGTAAAAAGAAGCCAATTATATTTACTGCTACTTTATTTCTTATAAATTTTCTCATAGTTAAACAGTTTTAAGCCGATATTTTTCCCGAAACCAGAGCAGTACTTAAAATTTAAATTTTTTGCAAAACATTTTCCAATACTTATAGGGCCATATCTCGGAATCTATTGGACGTACAGAGTTGCCGTTGGACTTACATTTTTGTAAATTTATTGTACTGAAAAAATAGTAAGAACAACTAACATCGAACGACGCATAGTTTACGAGGTATATAGCAGCAACTGAAAAAAGTCAGAGAATTATTCAGTTTTTCACATATTACGCAGCTAGCATAGGTTTTCCGAAGCTGCAAATTTAGGATCACACTACCCTAACTGGTTCGAACAACATATAAAAAAATCAGAACTATCACAAAATTTTTATTTCTTGTATTTTTCTCAAATCATCGTATTTTCGATGCTCTGTAATTAGAAAACTATAGTCCGTAGAGAAAAAAGCTATTGACATAAAATATTAGTATATTTTCTCCTCTACAAAATTTGTAATAAACATTTTTTCTCTCAGATGCACAGGAAAAGAGATAAAGATTAAAAACTGAAAAAAGTGGAAAAATATCAATTTTTTTTACTGGTCTTATATTACTTTGCTTTGTAAGTTTCATCGCACACCTATTACCCCAATTTTGAACCACTTCCTGTCATTCACTCTTCCTCAAATTTTGCATAAAAAATGCACATAAAAAAATGTACATACGACCAGTTTTCAAAAATGGAATTTTTTTAGTAAGTTTTTATTAACTTGGTTTCTTGTTTGTATGTTTGTTTGTTTGTCCAATACAAATCTGGCAATCGATTTTTAACTAATTTCCCGAATAGCTAGACATTTGAAACTTTGAGCATAGCTCAGAACACGATGACAATACATTATTTTAATACTTTTAGCCATCTTTAAGCAGAATTAATTGGTTTTCAGCAGATTTTGCAGTGTGGAAAGTTAGTTCGGAAAAAATCCGTTTGTTATTTTATTTGTTTTGCCATATCCAATATTTACAATTTTTATTTTGACGGGTTTCCAATTTGTGATATTTATCTCTGAGATTTTTATAAATAAAAGATAAACATTGAATGACAGCAAAAAAGGAAATACATCGATTATTTTATTTACCGATTATATTATTTATATTATTCAATTTATCGATGACACGGTTTAGATTTGTTGTTGGGGAGATCCGTTGTACAAAGATTTATACTTTTATAGGTTTAAGATCAGCTCTCTAGATGTCTAGATTATTGTCATTTATGTAGTGTAAAAAAATTCAGAACTTTTTTTTCACTAACATTATATATTATATAACAATAACAATTATATTATCAACATTATATATGCGATTCAACAGAAAATTTAAAAACGTGTATATAAAAAGTTCTTTTTATCTTGAAATTATTAATTAATTTTAGCTATAACTCTGCTTCCACAGGGTATAGGATTCTGCAAACTTAGGTTTTTACTAGTGGTACTAGTCCCAACAACATATCCAAAAATCATAAATATCGGACCTTTTGCAATGAATCCCAAATTTTTTGTATAAATTGACTGGACTATTCTGATTTATTTATTTTCTAGTCATTTTTTAATTAATTTGTTGTTTTAAATTGTTTGCATTTGTTAAATGACCTTTTTTATGTATTTATATTTTTTTAAAAAAAAGAAAGTTGTGTATTATTTATTTTTCTTGTTGATTATTTTATATGTAAATTGTTTGTCTTTTATTTATTTAATTAAATAAATAAAAATAAGATGAAGTAAATTTAAAAAAAAGATATAGTAAATAAAATATATATATATTAAACAAAACATTATATTTAATCTATTTGTCATTATATATCCGAGGAGAAAAAAAAATATCAATTTTTTTTCTCCGATTATAGTCCAAAATGTAGTTTTTAGATCAGGAAATTTTTTTTGAAAAATTTAATAGAATGATGATGAATGATTTTGGATATATTTTTTCCCGCAGTCATAATCCTTTTTTTACTTTTTTCGTTTCATATTATTTTATAGTCTTCCAATTTATATTATCTTTCGTTCCGGAAAAAAAGACCGGAAAACATTGAAGAGGTGATCTGAATTGCAGATTGAATAAGGGGTTATCCAAGGAAGCAAAGTGCGCTTGTAAACTTATCACTTGATGCTTTACTGCAAACTTTAATAGAAAACGATGACGACATGATCACTTCTTGATTAGATTTTCTCGTCTGAAATCCCTTGAACAATATTCAGATAAATAACTTAAATTTAAAGCAAGGATCTTATATAAAGACGATGGAATGTTATGAAGGTGTTTAAGGCAAAAAAGTGACCCCATGGAGGTAAGAGAAATTGGAGAAAAAATCATACTGCGCATGCTCCACAACCTTTGAACTGGGACAAATTACCTTTTTTGTAAATTTCAAGGTGTATTTTGAATCAGGTTATAAACTTGATTATTAACTTATAATCTTTTATATAATCGAGTAGTGTCCCGACGGGCGACGACTCACCTCTAAATGATTTATAACGGTAAAAATTGATTAGCCATAAGCTGGGATTGAACCAGTGACCTCCTGTGCGTCAGGCGAAAACGCTACCACTAGGCCATGCCATTGTTATGAAACTCCATGCATTAAACTTATTATTCTGCCCGTTGCCACGAGCATAACGGCAAGTTTTAAATATTGCAAAACAAGTCACTATAAACTGCTAAATATAGTCCAAATATCAATCACAAACAGCACAAAATAAGAAATGCAAGGTACAGGAGAATATAATGCAAGGGAGAGTACAACGCAATCTGTTGATTGTTGATAACCTGCCGCACGTTTCTTGGTAACCTATAACCAAGAGGAAGGTAATTTGTCCCATTGGAGCTCATATTTTACATATCTTCATGGGGTGACTTTTTAGCCCCAACCCTCTATCCCCTTTATATAAGATCCTTGATTTGAAGAGATGAAGTTTAACTTAAAAGATAGCACAAGATTATAAAAAAAAACAACTTTGTTTTTCCTTTAAAAATGTTTAGTTTTGTTGTTAATTAATAACTTGTTATACAACACTGCATGTACTCAAGCTACTTATACTTATAAAGTAGAGTGCTTACTTTTTTAAGTTTGGATCAACTGTGAGAACTTCTTTAGATTGTTACTCCCCTATGTGTTTTAAGAATATAAATAACTTTAACTAAATAACTATTAAGACAAAATAATGTTAAGGCCAATGTACTTTGGGACAAAGGAATATTATACTTCGGTTTTTATAAGAGGAGTAACAGACTAAAGAAGAATATTCAGTAAACCTTCTTTAGATTGTTACTTCCTTCTGTTTTCTTTATAAGTCGAGTAACAATCTAAAGAAGTGCCAAACTGTGAGGGTGAGTGATGTGAGTGGACAGTATTTTAATAAAAATCGACATGATAAGAAATCTCAAATTAACAAACCCTGTATTATATTAAGACAAAAAAAAAAATATATATATATGTGAGATTCTCGCGCATTAGAAGTGAAACTTAAGTTCTACAAACAGTTGATTTTATGCATTGCTCTCTTTGCATTTTTTTTTTTTGAAGATTTTATTAATTCAGGATTAAGAAATGGCTACGTGGAATTTAATTGTAAAATAAAATATTTTCATTTCATATTAGGGAATGAAGAATAAAAAAAATCATGAAAACAACGTTCATATAATATATTATTATATTATTATCTATATAATATTAAGCTTATATATTAAGTCTGTGTATTAAATAAGCAAATACCTCTGTGGTGCAATAGTTAGCACTTATGCCCGCTGAATCAAAGATCAGTGAATCGAGACTCGTTCAAGTAAAAGATGTTTTATAGGTAAATCAACTGTCGACATAAGCCGGGAGAATGATTTACCTGTAAAAAATCTTCTTTTTAGACGAGTCTCGAAACGCAAACTTCTTTACATGCAATGTCGTTTCATTCAAGCCAATTTACTCTACAGCACCTGAGGAAGATTCACTTCAAAAACAACAAACTAGAGGTGAGCGAAACACGAGTATATTATATGAAACTAGCCGTTAAGCCCGTGGTAACGGGCAGATGGTTGAAAAAAAGAGCTGAGAGATAATTAGTTATAATTAAAATATTTAGATAGATATTTACTGTTTAAATAGTAAGTTTATTGCTTGGAGATTCATTACAGTGGGATGGCTCAGTGGTAGAGTTATTACTTCATGTATTGGTGGTCACTAGTTCAAACCCAGCTTATAGCTCATCAATTTTTAACGTTATAAATCATTTAGAGATGAGTCGCCGTCGCCCGTCGTCGGAACACTACTCGATTATATAAAAGATGTCTATTTTGTACTTAAACTTTCCATTGGACTAATTACTCAGAACAGACTAAAGAAGTGAAATCTCCTAGGTCGGGATTAGATCAGAACTAGCGAACCCTTGTGAAATGTTTAAGCAATTAAAACAAACAAAATAGGTGACTGATAACGGGTGCCGTATGGGCGTGACCTTCAAACTGAATTGAATCAACAATACTAACACAGATTTGTATGATTAGGTTTTGGGTGTTCAATTTTGTTTTGTGGACTTCTTCAAAGACTTCATCAAAGTTATAAAGGACTCTAAAGGACTAGATAAGAACTAGTAGATCAAGTTAACATTAATTTTGCTACTTTGGATAGCTAGACATCATAATATGTTTTACCCTTTATGCCAGAACCATGAATGTGCAGATTCCATACAATACACATTGTTGGGAAATGGCATTTTAAAGTTTTTTATCCATATTCAGCATTCTATTCCATAATAATTCAGCTATTTTATTTATTTATTTATTTATTTTTTTTTATGGTATTGGGCTTGTTAGTCAGATGATTTTTTTTTGGCGCTAGCACCCCCTCCTCTTTCTGAAAATGAACATTTATTGTTCCAGTATTTCACATTCATCAAACTGCCCTAGCCAATAACAGCTGATACAATGCACGCACAAATTCAGGGTTCTGGTGGTACAACATAGATTATAAAACAACCAGTCCAAATAGCTGATAAACCCAGAATATGAACAATGAAGATTTGCACATTCATGGTTCTGGCATAAGTAGGACGATGTGATGTGTAGTAAATATAAACACACATACACAGTAATACGGACGGGTAATTCACAGCGATACTGATGGTTATTTTGGAATGGTATTCTTAGATTGGTTGCAAACTAGTGGATAGATAGATGCATTTATTACCAAATCATATATAATATATTCACTGATATACATTACATTAATTTATCTGCTGGCAAATAGGCCAAAGTCATGGAGAACCCTTTAGGGTTTATGATTGAAAACAATACCCCAACAATAATCATTTAGTAAAAAAAAAAAAAATAAATAAAAAATATTGCCTTTTAGTGCTTATTCATACATATATTATAATTAATATTTTTTAATAGTCTTAAACAATAGGAACTTTTAGAAAAAAAGAGAGTAAATATTTATGGTAAAAGTTTTGTCACTTGAAGGAATTATATGCGAAATAAAACTTCTTTTACAAAAAAATAGTCCAAACACGTTTTATACTTTATTTTATTACATTTTTTATTTCAGTTATAAATTAAAAACGAACCACGTTCAAAGTGTGAAACTATCCAGAAGCAGTTTTTTTATTTTTTTTTTATTTTAACGACTTGCTTTAAGGTAAGAAATATAATAATCCCAAAACAAACCAAATCTTTTCTTAACCTAAGTTGTGAACAAATTTTGCTTCAGGGCATACCAAAGGTAAAGTTGTCTCCAACTTAACTGTGTGACATAAAAAAAAAAAAATAATAATAATTCAAAACTGAAATCCGTTTATGACATCAGGGAACATTTTTGCTTCCGTGTCTGTCTGTCACTCAATTTTTTCGAACATATCTTTGAACACGAATTTAATAAAATTTGTTTAGGTAATTAATCCATTGTTGGTCCCATATAAACTACAACTCTCTGGGCCCATTTGCTTATATTCCACATGTGCTAAACATAAATTTACTGATGCCTATATCTTTAAACGAACTCATAAATTTAGATGGTTTGTCGATAGCTCCACGGTTGCTAAATTTTGCTAAATTAATACTTTAGTTCATGTTAGATATTCTAACAATTTATGTAGCACATAGCTTCCTCGTTCCTATTTCTTATACTTTAATGATTTCATATGATTTCATTATATTCAAATTTGTGTTAGTTCGCAAAATTTAGTGAAAGCCAGACCGACAGACAGACATGGACCCAAAAAATTTAGTGAAAGCCAGACCGACAGACAGACATGGACCCAAAAAATTTAGTGAAAGCCAGACCGACAGACAGACATGGACCCAAAAAATTTAGTGAAAGCCAGACCGACAGACAGACATGGACCCAAAAATTTAGTGAAAGCCAGACCGACAGACAGACATGGACCCAAAAAATTTAGTGAGAGCCAGACCGACAGACATGGACCCAAAAAATTTAGTGAAAGCCAGACATGGACCCAAAAAATTTAGTGAAAGCCAGATTGACAGACAGACATGATCCCAAAAATGTTTCCGGAGAAACGGATTTCTGGCTTAGAATTTTTGTAATCTGAGACATATTTTCGCTTTTCAGAACGATCACATAGCTTCGCTACTTTCAGTAAGCTCAGAAGCAAAATCAAAACATTTTTTGACATATAAGGGGTATATAAATAAATGTTACAATAATAACTTGTGACAGCATAAAATCATGGAAGTCAGCGATCATAGAATCCAAACAGAAAGATTTCCAGCTTCCCTTTTTATCTACCTGTGTTAGACTACTACAGCTGGTCGTGTATTTGGCTGTATAAATTGAACTAAATCTTTTACACCATTCAAAAGGTTTTGAGCCTCTTAATTTAAAAAAATAAAATAATAAATTAATTTGTCAGTTTGCTAGATTCGAATCCGAGATCTCTTGCACTTGAAAGCAATAGCGCATCTGTTAAAGCCACCGAGGCTCGTTTTTTTCATTTATTTACAAAATAGTACAAATGTCTGACAACCAGTATTTGTTTATATCTTAGAATTCGAGGAATGTCAAAAGATTATAAGTAGTTTAAAATTTTAATCGCCAAACATCACGACCAGTGCTAGTGGTCTTACACCTCTAGAATACTGAAGTTGGATACTCCTGATTGAAGTATTTATACGAAATAGGACGCGTGGAAGCTATGAACATGAACCACTAATTGGCATAAATAATTTTTAATTAATTTTTAATGTATTTATTTGATTTAAGTAAGCATTTATTATAATTTATTTAAACAGGAGAATACCATTTTTTTTTTACCACCAATTGGTATTTGATAAGAAATATAGGATTGAAGAAGAAAATTTTATGAGAACTATTCATTTTTTTGGTCTGGTTACTTTTCAAATGCAATGTCGCCTAATTCATAGTTGTGCATAAAATAAAAGGCAAAAAACTGCACCGAAAAGTTGACAGTCATGAATTATAAGAAAGAGATTCATGAGGTAAAAATAAGATTTGCACGAGATAAAAACATTGAAAAGTTTAAAGACAAATTCCGTCCATTGTTATTCAGATTAGTAGATGAGGATTTGATGCAACCTTACCAACGTCTGCTGAGGATTCATCTTTCATTAATTCTTAAATAGGAGTCACCATCAGAGGAGAAAACCAGAAATAACTTCGCGTTTTATAATTATACCAGAACGTCTCTATCACTTAATTTCCCATGTGATTTGGAAATATTTGAAGAGAATAGAAATAACGTCACGAGCAATGGAAATAACAGCATGACCTAGGATCTTGCCAATAACGTATAATAACAAACAATAAAAACAAAATACGTGTGGTGTCGCGGGACACCCGGTAGGAACAAAGTTCCTTACGCTTTTCATTAAATATAAATTATAAAATCAATTTTTTTCTATTATAAAAATAACAGTTCCAAAATTTGTATACGATACTAACTAATTATACTTGGTGGAGTTAGAAAAGAGACAAAATTAAAAGAAACTAACTATTTGTACTAGTGGAGTTAAGGCAAAATTAAATGAAAAGCATTTTATTTATCTTTGAAGCGAGCGTCTTTCAATATATAATGAATTGTATATTGAGAAAAAAGTTAATGATGAAGTTAAAGCAAATGGTTGTAGAGACGGAAAAGAACTGTCCTCTCAGACTCCGTCGGCATATTACTCCAATTAAAATATTATGATAAAAAATATAAATCACCAACACATAAATACTTCTGCTTTTATCAGGTTGAAATTTTACATGCCTGTTTCAATTGTACTAAAGGTGATGTTTACGAAGTTTTATTCAAATCGTTACGTCAGAACGTAAGATGTCGGTGAAAACGTTGTTTTCTTTTATTTAATCGTTTAGGCCCGCTTTAATAAATTTAGCGATTTTTATCACTTTATAGCAGTGTAGGTGTTCGTTTTACTAAAAAAATGTATTTAAAAAAGTTGTTTGTCTCATTAAATAATAGATGGTTATAATTTTTTCCCGTCCTAAATTTCCAATTTTAAATTTTAGATTTGATTTTAAATTTTTTTGGATTTACTCCCGGGCTCCAGAACGTGCCTTAAGGCTCTACCGCCCTTTGAGGTTAGGAAAAACAGTAAAATTAAACTTTTATTGGTTCTAAGCAAGATATCAAAAATCTAATCACAGGTTTCATTCCTAATTTTAATTCTGTACAATCTGAGCCCTATTTCAACTTCCTATGATAAATAGTACAGGCACCATTTCGATACAACGATAAAACTCTCCTGCTTGTTCTTAAAAGAAGATTTATAGTATTACTTTTTGTTTAAAATGTGCTCTGTACCCCAAAGTACAAACAGCTCCAAATTTCGACTATCGAAGAAAAAAGTATTCTTCATCTAATCATTTTTAGGTACTATTCCAAATTTATTTTTCGAATAAAAATAAGTAAGTAATGAAAATAGTTATTTTTATTGAATGTTGGAGTGCTGTGTAAACTCTAACATTAGTAAGTTTACATAGTGTGTTATTCATTAGTTACGATGAACTGTTTACATGTTTCAACAAAAGTTATGTAATTACTGTTTTCATTGTCTTTACAACATTTCACAAATAAATGCAGCTCTTTGAATAAATTGCATCTCAAAAGACATTACGCAGAGTTAAGGAGTAATCAAGTAAACAGCGCACAAACCAGCGACAAACTTTAACATTAATCTTGTCTTACATGTTCTGCATCCTTCAATACCAACTCTGAGCAAGTAAGCCAACAGTAGAGACAAAACTTTAATAGTCTTTTTTAATTTCTCATATAAAGAGAAAGTATTGTGATGGCGTGAAAATTCTATTTTGAGATTTTGATGGATTTACACGTTTTGAGGTCCCCTGAGTCCAAAAAAGTGGTTTTTAAAAAATGTCCGTCCGTCGTCTGTCGTCTGTCTATGCAGACGCCTGGAGCCTAAACTACTGGGCCGATTTTAACGAAATTTGGTTCATGTTTAGAAAAATAATAACCCGAGGCGAAATCGAGAACTGAATTCTAGCTTCAAATTTGGGGGCGCTACCCCCCAAAAACTCTGAAAAAACATGAAATAAAATCATATCTCGACGATTCCGACGATTCCGACGATTTTGATTAAAAAATTCTAAAATGTAGTCAATTTAAGTACGAATCTAACGATATAAGCCGTTTTTCCGGGAAAAAACGCGTTCATGAGAAAATAGCTTTAAACGCGGACAGAGAGTGGCCGAGTTCGATTCCTCGCCCTGGAGAAGTTATTTTTATGTCAAATTTTGGATGAAATGTTCAATAATAATTAAATGTACCTATATGAAAACTAATAAATGGAAAACACTGGGCTAAGTAATATGAACTCGTATATGAGAAAGTTTGTCTGAGTTGTTTCGGACCGATTTTTTTATGAGTAATTTATTACTGGAACAAGAGGATGCAACTGAAGGTATCAACTTAACTCTTTAATCTTATCATTATCATTAAATAACAGGGAAACTTCTTAAAGGGATTATAAAGGTAGTGAGAAGGGGGCGGGGGTATGGTAAGTAGAGATTAAAAATTTCTTTTATACCTGTTATAAAATTTCTATTTAATACTGCATATTTATAATTCTAGCGTATAAAAACAGAATAGTTTTTATTGTAAATCCTTCATATTTAATAGTTGTTGTAAGTCATCGAGGGGTTAATTTGTTAAATAATAAAATATTTAATTTGTTTTACTGATACAGAGCATATTATAATTTTTAATTATTATATATTTTAAATAATTAATTATTTAATCAAGTCAATAAACTTTTTTTTATTGGTGCAGAGTCTAAGCGCTAAGTTTGAACTAGATTGGATGACTGGAAGAGGGTTAATTAGCCAATCAAAAATAAGAACAACACATGACAGATTAAAATGAAAAGTGAATTTAATAATGTAGAAAAGAAATTATGTTGCTCAATTTTTAAGTTTTTGGTAGAATTCATACTACCAAAAACTACTACTGAAACTACTACGGAACGTTTAAATTTTAATTTAAATATAATTGAACGAGCGTAGTGAGTTCTTTATTTCAGAGACTTGGGATTTGAAAAGTTAGTTTGTGTGTTTGTGTGTTTGTTTGTCCAACGATAACTGGAGTAAAAATTGACCAATTTCAACGAATTTTTTGTGCAAACGAGCATTTGTGACAACTGTATAGTTTTTGGAAATTTCACACTAAATATTTTCAAGATGGCGGCCAATATGGCGGACGACTAAAAAAAATAGTTTTAATGAGCATAATGTGTTATACATCATTTTAAAGGCCTTTAAGAGGAGGAGAATAATACGTGACTACTAAAATTTCGCACTTTATATTTTCAAGATGGCGGCCAATATGGCGGACGACTAAAAAAAATAGTTTTAGTGAGCATAATGTGTTATACATCATTTTAAAGGCCTTTAAGAGGAGGAAAATAATATGTAATTACTAAAATTTCACACTTCATTTTTTCAAGATGGCGGCCAATATGGTGGACTATTAAAAAAAATCTTCATGGCATTTTATACCTACATTAATCTAAATGTATATAAAAGATAGATATAATAATTATATAGAATAATAGTCAATAATTTTTCAATTATTCATAATTCATTTTTTCAAGATGGCGGCCAATAAGGTGGAGGACAAAAAGTTTTTAGTCAGTATGACATGATATACATCAATTTAAAGGTCTTAAAGAGTAGGATAGGAATACCTAACTATTAAAATTTTACATATATTATTGTCAAGATGGTGGCCAATATAACGAAATTATAAAAAAACTTTATTTAATAAATATTTACTACAAATGCTGAATCAAACATTCATAACTTAAGATTTCGTTCAAATACTGTATAAACAGGCGAGCGTAGCGAGCCTTCTTTAATTTTATTAAATAATGTTTGTCCATAAATACTGTATAAACAGGCGAGCGTAGCAAGCATGCATTAACTATATTGAACAATGATTGTGTACAAATACCGTATAAACAGGCGAGCGTAGCGAGCCTACAATAATCTTATTTAATAAATATTTACTGCAAACACTAAATCAAACAGGCGAGCGTAGCGAGCCTTGCATTTATTGTATTAAATATTGATTACGTGCAAATACTGTATAAACAGGCGAGCGTAGCGAGCCAAAAATAACCAATAACCATTCAAGAAATATTGACTACAATTGCCGATTCAAATAGGCGAGCGCAGCGAGCCATATATAAATACTGCTGATTATATATAAATACTGTATATTAACAGGCGAGCGCAGCGAGCCTAAAATAACCATTTTATAATTATTGACTACAAATGCTGAATTAAATTGGTGAGCGTAGCGATCCTTCTTTAATAATTATTAAATAACGATTATATTATATAAATACTGTATAAACAGGCGAGCACAGTGAGCCTTGCATTAATTGTATTACATATTGATTACGTACTAATACTGTTTTTATAAAGCTATTTGTAGTAAATATTTTCTACATATGCTGAAGCATCTACATAGGCTGAGCTCGCCAACAGGCGAGCTAGCGAGCCTGCGAGAATATTATTAAATAAAGATAATAATTTATCGTTTTCTTCAGGTTGAATAAGAATGCTAGGTGTTCAATGAAATATTATCCTTTTATCATTTTTGAGAATATATTACGGCTGATATAAAAACACATTTCTACGCGAGTTCTTTATGCACCGCATCACTAGTTATAATTACTATTTACAAGGGGAGACAGACAGAGAAAAAGTGACCTCAGCGCCGAGACTCAAACCACGAACCTCCCCATATTTCCAGTACAGGTGCTCTAGCCAATTAAGCTACACTGAAGAATAAGTTCCTCTATCGATAACGATATCTAGTCCCGAATTAAGCTTTTAAATTTTTCTACAAGTCTACAAGTCAACAGGTACTAATTGGGTACTTTATAATTACAAGCGTAATTTCTCAGTCTAGTTCTATTGTCGTAAATGTTGACTTCTAGACTTCGGAAGCTTAATTCGAGACGAGTTATCGTTATCGACAAAGGAATTTATTCTTCAGTCTAGCTTAATTGGCTAGAGCACCTGTACTGGAAATATGGGAAGGTCCGTGGTTCGAGTCCCGGCGCTGAGGTATATTTTTCTCTATCTGTCTCCCCTTGAAAATAGTAATTATAATTTGATTTAAATAGAAATTATGTTGGTTTTAGGTTCTAGTATTATAAATAGAACAGGCATTAGCGGTGGGTTATACGAGTATATTGAAATTCTAAAGGTTTTCTGGTGATGACCGGTGACCGTGTCTCGATGGAGAACTTTTAGGAAGTAACAATAATAACTTAGGAGTTCGGAAAAACTAGAAGTAACCTCTAGACTATACATAGCTACTAACTAGAAAATACATACCTCATCAACCGAACGCATTACCAAGTCCAGATCAACCATAGGGATAGGGAGCAACAATGTAAAGAAGTATCAAATATTCTTTTGTATACAGTGTTTTTTTTATTTTTTATTTTATGGACACTATTTCTCATCAGATTGAGGTGTCCAAAAGTCTAGACGTTTAAAAGACGGCCTTGATTCCAATCTCCGATTTAAGATCTTTGTATAAGGAAAGCTTAGAGTTTAGAGATTCAGTTAGTTCATTGCCTCGCTCTTAGTAAATAGTTTTTTTATTTCTAAGATAGTTCGGTTTGATGCTGTTTTTTCTTGAAACCAGATAAATAAAATTGGACCCCCCCCCCCCCACCAGTAGAAATTACTCAAGGTCTTTATTTTATTCACCTAGAATTTAACTTAATATTCGATGCATTTACATTTGTCCGATTCGATGTTTTTACATTTGTCCTGGCAAGTGTTGAGAAGTTGTTTACTCGTTTACATGTATTGTATACGTTTATGTATATAAACTCTTTTTTATTCTATCAAAATTTCCCGTTAGAAAATTGTTTCTTATTTATTAATAGATTTTCTTATGTTTTGTTACTATTCGAAGAGTGTAATAACGTTTTTCCGTGGTAGGCTGTGAAATAGTAACTTTAGAGCCTAGAAAACAAAGCTAATATCAATTTTTTCGTTACGTGGACTTAAAAAATCTTTTCATTACTCCTGGGAGTAAAGAAAAAAAATTTTACGTCCTAAGACGCAAAAAATTTTTATTGTACTACAAGAACTTGTCAAAACTTCCGTAGGAGTGCTGATTTCTTACTAAAGTGGCTCTTAGTACGATTGAATTCCGCTAGATGTCAATGCGTTTTATTTATCTTTTCTTATAGTGTAACCTCTTTATTAGGTTTTTTTTTTTAATCATAAGTTTAAAATAATATTTGTTATTATTATATTGATTATTGATTAATATTTATTGTTTTTTTATTGTCTGCTACCTCGGAAAAAATAGCATATGCTACACGACTGTGAAGTGTTTTTTCTTTATCTTGGCAATATTTCCTGTCTCGCTTCGCCCGACAGTAAATGTAATTTCCGCGGTAAAGAAAAAACTCACTTCACAGCCTAGTAACATAATATACTATTATTTAACTTGATGCCTAGGCTTCAGCGGACAGACTCGTTATAAACAGCTTGGTTTTCCGGTTTAATCCGCGTCACGAAGGGGGTGAAGTCCGACGTTTCGCTCCCACTACTGGAATCTTTAGGCGTGTGATGCATCCTTATGTTGACTTGAAGGAACAAAAAGATACTGAACTACTGACGACTGGAATAGAGGTCGGCGAATTTATTACTACGTTTTTATTAGCTTGCTTTCGTCTTTGTTTGTTTGTTTGTCCAGTACAAATCTTGCAATCGATTCTTAATTAACTTCCCGAGTAGCTAGACATTTGAAACTTTTAGAATACCTAGCTTTGAATTCGATGAAAATGCATTATTTTAATACTTTTAGCCATTATTTCAGCTATATTTAATTCGTTTTGAGTAAATTTTGCTATATGGAAAATTAGTTCGGAAAAATGCGATAGTCATTTTATTTGTTTTGATATATCCCATAATTAAAAATCTTCATTTTGACAGGTTTCAAATTTATGATTTATTACAGAAAATTTAAAAACGTAGTATATAAAAAGTTCTGGTTATCTTGCAATTATACTAGCTATCTGGAACGTAGATTATAATGGATGCGATATATCTACGTATAAATCTTCGGTAAATCAACGTCATGCAGGTATTATCTATGATCTAGAAAGCTAGTATAAAGAAATACGCCGTCCTTCTCTCCCAGTCGTCAGTATGTCTTGATGCTGCTTCAAGTAAACATCACGATGCACCCCTGAAGATGCTTCCATCAGTGGAAGCAAAACTCGAACATCAACCTCTTCGGATTTCACCAGGAAACCAAAACATTTACTTATGTCACATTTATAGGATCTAAACCTTTAGGGTTTAAAATACTACAAAAAAAAATGTAAAATTATTATATTTATTGTCTTTTATGAACATATAAATTATAATTAGTAGTAGTTATAATATAATTAGTACATTTGTAAATTTAAGTTCTGAGAATATGTACTTTAATCTTCTATTGCTTGAGAAAAGTTCATTAATTATGTTGAAATTAATAAATAATTCTCCATGCTTTAGCTGTACTTAAATTATAATTTGTGTTTATAAATTAGTGATACACAATAGCTTTATTTATTCGGGTGTGATATAGTAAGAAATTATAAAATAAATACTCTATAGATTATTTGAATACTTTAAAATAATTATAATTTATTCAGCGGCAGATTAAATCGTAAATCTAACATCTGAATGGTTCAGTATCTATATCAATATTAATCATAATAAGGAGACATTGGATGCTGCGGTGGTAAGTGCAGCGCTCCTGAAAGCACTGATTAACTTCAAAAATAAAAACTATAGGCTGATAACAATATATGCATATATGCAAATATGGTGTTTTAATGAATGTTTCCTGCAGTTTTTGTATTTTGATTTCTAACACAGGAATGCTCTTTGGTCTCTCCTGCATTCACAGATCGATCTACATTAAGTGAACATGGATTGTGGCTTAATTTAATTATATTACGTTTGTGTCTTTCATTAGTTCTTATTAAGTTGATAAAGCTATAGTTATAGTTAATAAAGCTTGTTTTCCCAATATCTAGAGAAGAGGAAGTTTTCATTTTCAAAATTGCTTTCACCCTTCGAACTAGATTATTGAGGAAATGAAGTGTTGGCTGATGAAACAATCAATTTGGACGCTAAGTTTCGTTTCGGCGACATCTCTGAAAAGCTTTTCTATTAATAAAAATGTTTGGCGTCAATCTATAAGTTGTACCTTCGTTAGCTCATTTTTATTTTATATTTACAATTAATTAAAACAGGTTCATATGTCGTATATATAGTTCAATGTTCATATTAAACAATACACTTTACAAATACATACTTTGATAAAGAGGAATATAATATTGTAAGAGTAAGACTGCTATTTAAGAAGAATAAATAGCAAAAGATCCCTGCATATGTTAATGATGCAACTCCAGGGTTGGTTTTGTTTATTATTTTTATTTTTTATTATTTATTAGAAAATTGCAACTACATAAAGCAATATTGATATGAGTTTTTACAATGACTTGAAGTGAGGAACTGTCCTTTCAGCACTCACTGATACTAGCTTGAATTAATACAATTGCTACAACATATTATGTTTAGAAGTTAATCATTGTGTAATAAATCACGTGGTCACTGACTCTTTCCACGTGATCGAAGAGGATTTCCAGGAATGAATGGTAATGACAGGTTGTGAATTAAAGGATTGGGATGTTGGAAGGTAGGATGGCTATATGTCATGTACGAAGGGGACTTAAAGGTAGTTGTGAAGGATAAAGTTGGAAACATAGAAAGGAGCGTTGACTATTCTTCTTAGGATTTTGGATTGTAGGGATTGGATACGATAGAAGTTGGAACGCTTGGTACAACCCCAGAGTTCAATACCGTATGGCCATATGGGCTTAATTGTGGTTATAAATGAAATGAGTAATTTGCTATGTGTGCTGAGTTTAGATGTATGGTGTAAAATCCTGTAGCGTCTGTTGCATTATTGTTGAAGTTTAGTGTGGTATGCCCAGGTCAAACACTGGTCCAGGTGTAAACCAAGGTAGCGGACGGAACTAGAGTGAGGGATAGGGATTTGGTTTAAGTTTTGTGTGGTGTGCCCAGGTCAAACACTGGTCCAGGTGTAAACCAAGGTATCGGACGGAACTAGAGTGAGGGATAGGGATTTGGTTTAAGGATTTGGTTAAGGATTTAAGATAAGAATTTGGTTAAAGGAATTCGTTTTGAGACGGTCGTTTTTTTCTGATTTACTCCAGGGCACCAGACGCCGCGCCGTAAGGAACTTCGTTCCAAAAATATGAATTGTATAATTAAACATAGGAATCACATAGCTTAATCACTCGGTTAGCTGAGTGAATAACGTACTACTATTTCAGCTTTGAATTCAATATAATTTTCGACATATGACGCACTAATGATCACATCCATTAGATATGGTAAAATGGCTGAAGTCTTCCTTGTTTAAAAACATAATATTGCATTGTGTGTGACATAAAAAAACTCAAAATAATGTTCAATTACTGCTAATAATGTTGTGGGGGGTTTGTCTTTACTTAGCTATTTATTATAATATTTTCGTAACCCTCCAGTTGTTAATCCTACATTAAAGCTGGTGAAAATAAAATAACCACCGAAGATAAAAAATACCGACAAGTGGAGGAAAAGAAAAATGATTCTAATCTATATTCCTGTTAATCCCATCGCTAATGGGCACGGCGAGGCTTCCCTTCATAAACAACCATTATCACTTGTTTTTATTTTTATTTTTATTTTTTTTAATAAAACTTTTATAACTGCTTTAAAGAATAAATGTTAGCCACTTATATTTTTTCCTCTTAATATAAATAAAAATTTAAAAAAGTTAATTCTAAATGTAAACGAGAGCATGATATAAGCAAGTAAAATATTATATTTAAAAGCAATAAAACACCCTTTTATAAAAATGCATTAAAGAGCAGAAAATTCTTTCTCATATATTTTTTTCATAGTTTTTACTACTTTTTAATTTTGTTTGTCACCAAAGATAAAAGCATGGGATGGCTAACAACAACTAACAAAAACTGTTAATATAGTATTATTTTCAACTTTTATACCATTAATACTTTATACTTTTATATAGTAATAGTTTTTTTTTATATTAATTGTAACCTTAATTTAGCTGTCAGTGATTGTCATTTTTGAATTTCTACAATTAAATTAGCGTAATTAATTAAAAAGTCTAATTCCCTCAGGATTTAGGGACCATGGTTCCTTCGGTTTCCCTCAAGAACCAACTTATTCGCTCAGGGCTTACATTACTCCCTAGCGGCATAAATAACTATTAAATCCTCCAGAGATATACAATATAATTATAATAATAGCTTAGGAGTTGTTGGAGACCAACAGTTGTTATTTATTTATTTTACTTTATTATTTATGTTTATTATTTCTGTAAAAAATGGCAATATTTTTAGCACACTTTGTTCATCAAACGGACATATCACTTTCTACATTTAAACTCATTTTCTTTGTTAAAATTATGTTTACTTAATATATTCATTTGTAAAATACGTAAGATTCGCTGGATAACCACGATGAAACCTCCTCCTGTTCTTCACTGGAATTCAAACATATGTTTCTACGAAAGATTTTCTTACGTAATACGTAACATAAGATAAGGGACCCGTATCATGCGATATAACGCACTCGACATCCAGATTCTGCAGAAGACGGACCTCATCGCTTTGTAAGAAAAGCGTCGGCACGTGCACGTGTCAACTCATTCATGTTTCAGTAACTAATTTAATTTAACTTAGTCTCAGGGCCCTCAGCATCACTTTAATTCAGTATCTTCTCATCTCCTCGAGTCAGATGAAGACGCAGGACTTGCAGATCGCAGCCTAGGTCGCAGCTTCAGCGCAGACCAGTCACCACGGCTAAGTCCATTTTATATATTATCTAAAATTCTATGTATTCAATTTAAATTCAGTGTGAATGTGTGTGTGAATGATTGTTTTGGTGTGAAACAATTTTGTTGTAATTTAACTTAACTTAACTTGTGTGAATTCGTATGTGAATGAAGCTTCACTTATACTAAATTCCTTTTTTCTTTGGTCTATTGTCTGTATTTGGTTTCGGAACAAATCCAGACAATATATCTATTTAACTTCTAATTCACTTAAATTTGTAAAACAACTGCTGGTAACCTTTATACACATCGTGGCGTGTGCCGTATATCATATCATATCATTTTATTATATGCTCGTTCGTTAAACTATTATTTTTTTGTTCGTAGTTTTATTTTCCTTTTTTAAGGTGGCCCTTTGGGTATTTATAGCAATCATTTCATACAGTAATTTTGGAATTCAGATTCTTAGAATATCATATAAGGTGCGAAGCCTATGAGTCTAACAGGAGTTTCATTGGGCAGTTAAGGGTTAAGTTTTAGGTAGTATTCATACTACGGAAAGTTTATATTTTAATTTATATCAAATTATAATTATTATTAACAATGGGAGACAGTCAGAGAGAAATAAACTCCAGCGCCGAGACTTTAACCACGGGTCTCTATATTCCTATTGGTTTCAAGTCCCGGTGCTGGAGTATATTTTTACTGGTCTTATATTACTTTCTGTTGTAAGTTTCATTGCATACCTACTACCCCAATTTTGAACCACTTCCCGTCTTTCAATCTTCCCCTAATTTTGCAAATGGAAACAATTAAGGTGAAGAATGCAGAAACAAAAAAAAAAAAAAAAAAAAAAAAAAGTTGAACATAAGACTAGTTTTCAAAGATAGTATTTTTATATTAATTATTCTCCCATTGTTAATAATAATAATAATTTGATTTAATTTAGGAGGGAAATCTATTCAGTAGAGCTGGAGATAGAGCGTAGAGTAGATAATTGACGCGAAGGGGTAGGGGAGTGTAGATAGGCAGTGTTACCTCGGATGCAGCAGGAGTAGATAGAGAGACGCTAACTGTAGCTCCAAGGTGAGTGTAGATAGGCAGTGTAGCTTCGGATGCAGCAGGAGTAGATAGAGAGACGCTAACTGTAGCCCCAAGGTGAGTGTAGATAGGCAGTGTTGCCTCGGATACAGCAGGAGTAGATAGAGAGGTTCTAACTGTAGCCCCAAGGTGAGTGTAGATAGGCAGTGTTGCCTCGGATGCAGCAGGAGTAGATAGAGAGGTTCTAACTGTAGCCCCAAGGTGAGTGGTACAGGTTTCCAGCCGAGATTGCTCTACCCTAAAGACAAATATATTTAGTATTTAAAATAAAATTATTTAAAAGTTAATAAACTCACATAATTGTCAGTAGTGGTCGTTGTTTACCTACATATTTTTCGAATTGACCACCAATATTTATCAGAAATGTATTGATTTATCAGCAATTACAAACAATAATAATGACTTATTGACATTTCATGTTTAGGCTATGAGACATAACTCAAAAAGCGTTATGTTACCTAAAAACTGAGAGAATTGGGTGGAGCAGAAGATGTTGTGGAACAAGTTGGAGGAAGGCGCTACGGGAGGCCCTGGTGGCTGCCCGGGTCGGAAAAAAATAAGGGCGTACCTGGCAGTTATAAGGTTAACCGAGGAGAAGACACTGTAGGTATTTTGACCCCGACGCCCAATCGGGGGCGTCGCTAAAATTCAAAAACCGAACAAAGTTTCAATTTTTAGGCGCCGCCCCCGTTTAGGTGCGTCTGGGTTAAAATTCCTACAGTCTCTTCTCGTCGCGGTTTACCTTAGTCCTTAGTTATCCTTAGTTATATTAACACTGGGGGCCCAGTACGGCCATTTTTTCCGACCCGCGCAGCCATCAGGGCCTCCCGTATTGCCTTCCTCCAACTTGTGCCCCAACATCTTCTGCCCCACCGAGAATTGTAACAGAGAGTTAGAAAGCTATAGGAGGTCTACAATCCAATCTCCAGATATAGGGGTCTCCCCTACCGCGCTTCGCTGAGCTGAAAAGAGTTCCACTGGTACCAGGGAAGTAGGTACTCGCAGGAGGTAGTCGTGTTAGCTCTAGACTAGAGACTAGGTGGACTTGAAGGTAACCGACGACGCGAAAGTTCGGGTCTCCCCCACTCTAGCCCTATAGCCCAGCGCTAGTTTTGATGTCCGAATAGAGCACGTCTAAAGCCTTCCTTATCTCTGTCTCTATTACACTGTTTTTTCTCCCTCGTTCTTTATTCTCCCTGGGCTTCTTCATTAAAATTATAAAGTCATTATAATTAATAATTTACTCATTATAATTGCAAAGTTACATGAAATGTCTCACTGTCTTGCAGACTTGTATGCAAGCATTTTATTCAGTAATGTTGTATTAAATGGGTCCTTAGGGATTTAAAAAACACATACTCTTCTACGTCATATGGCTATATTTCGACTCCAACCTTGAGTCATTTTCAAGCATCTAGAAACAATTCATTACAAAACAATCAAAATCTATTTCCTTATGAATAGTAAATATAAACATTAAAGTTCTTTCATACATAGTAACAGCGAAAAAAAGTTTATTGGAGAAAAACTATCCTTACCCTTTTGAGCTGTGAACTTTAATATTTTGCTATGCAAAATCGTCAATTTTTTTTTTTTTTTTTTTTTTTTTTTTTTTTTTTTTTTTTTTTTTTTTTTTTTTTTTTT
>KZ652367.1:103289-117471 GCA_001010745.2 Gerris buenoi | reverse complement strand
TTAAAAAAAGTTTATAACATAAATGATTTATGAAACTATTTAAGAATTAGAAACCAGATATAGAATATAAAAAATCGCAATAGCAATAATAATATTAGTTAGATATGATCATTTTGTGGTAAATCATTCTGAAAATTTTGTTGATCCCACCACAGGAGCCCACACCAACACGATCGAGGGAACCTGGCAAAAGTTCAAGCATCGTCACAAGAGGGAATACGGAACGGCTCGTACACTCTTCTCTTCTTACATTGCCGATTACTTGTGGCGACGAAAATTTGAAGAGGATCGCTTATACCATTTGTGGGAAGGAATGGCTCACTGGGCGCGAGAAGATGCGAATTAAAGTAATTAATTAAATATTAATTAATTAAGCTTATAAGGGTAACAAAGTTTAATAGGGATATTTTAGTCTTAATTTACTTTGAGACAAAGGAATATCACACTTTTGTTATATTTTTAGAAAAAAAAAGATGGGTAACAAAGTAAAAGAGTGCCTTTTTTTCAGATTGACAATAACCATCCTGGTTAGATTAAAAAGATTTTTTTTTATCATGAATAGGATGAAATAGTAACCTTCTAGTTAGGTAGATATAAACAGCAATGTAATTAACCCATTAGTTACCGATTTTTTTTTTTTTTTTTTTTTTTTTTTTTNAAAATAATTATATTTTTATTTAAGATTTAATTTGAGCTATATTTGGCATTGAAGACAAAGAAAATGAAAGATAACATTTTATAATTAACAATTCAATTAATTTTGCAATGTGATAAGTCTCAAAAAAATCTAGGCACAACCACTTTGCTCTCATTATTGACAAGCAATATTGGCTCATACAATGCCTTTTCTGTTGCCTGGTATTTTGTTATTTTTTTATTTTTTATAAAATTATACATTCCATTAAAGTTGATACTTAGCAAAATTTTACTGGAAACAAAAGTCCTAATGAAGATAAAGGTCTGAGCAGAATTTTACTGGAAACAAAAGTCCTAATGAAGATAAAGGTCTGAGCAAAATTTTACTGGAAACAAAAGTCCTAATGAAGATAAAGGTCTGAGCAAAATTTTACTGGAAACAAAAGTCCTAATGAAGATAAAGGTCTGCCAGTTTTTCTTCATGGAATGCCATATTTTCAAGTACGTCATAACATAACAATTTCTTTTCTAAATTTTAATTGTGTGATTGAGCTGTCTGACATTCTATTTAGTTGTCAAGCGTTATATTTACTACAGCATCTATAAAGAGATATTATAGCCCACTGAAGCTCTTTATTTCTCATGTTGATACGGTGCTATCCTATGGTTTCATCCATCCCGTCTGTACCGCTCATGTGTTTGTTGTAATCGTAATAATAATAATTTCACGATTTCCCTTAGTGAACACGTATATCAGAATTAATCAGATTTCCTTTCGGAGTATTCAATGACTATATCTTGTAACCAAACCTCACAGGTTTACCACGAATCATGTGTTTACAGCCATGTCTCGTCGTCCGTAGTACCTAACCATCGTCTCCTAGGAGATTTCTCGTTCTGGTATGAAGTGTTTTAAGAAATTAGGTAGATAGATTGGATCTTTGCTACAAGAGGACGCATCTTCTACATTTGGTCTCCATTATAAATAGCATGGAATGAGTGGTATGCCAAATAGTATGTACATTTTAGCTAAGCCATAAAAAGTTTTGAGTTGACAGTTATGTACTCTGAGTGGCCAATGTTGCCATATGGCAACACTCGACTTTGACCCTAAATTAGGCAGTACTGAATAAAAATTAAAAAAAAGTTTATAATATAAATGATTTATGAAACTATTTAAGAATTAGAAACCAGATATAGAATATAAAAAATCGCAATAGCAATAATAATATTAGTTACTCTCTGTCAACATTCATAAATGTTTACAAAAACAAATATCTGTTTTGAAAAACACCCGATAACAGGAACAATCACATTAAATATGGAAACGAAATTAATTCTTAAAATATTAGAAGGGTCTTAAGGACAGATAAACTTGGTACCGTAATTTAATTAATATTAGATAGAGAGATACACCCAAACAAAGAAACGCATTTTTGCGTTGCCATGTGGCAACTTCGGCAACTAATGGGTTAAGTAATATGTTATAAAACAGTCACTGGAGTTATTGACATAATATATGTGTTTTCAGCTCGAAGAAGACCCAAAGAGGGGTCGAAATATTGCAAAAGTGAGCCTTTATTTCTTTCCTTAAAGACCCTACTATCAATAAAATTTACAATACAAGGAAACACACCTAACTACTTACTATTATTTTTATTTTATTTATTTTTGTTACTTTTACTTTTAGTCCTAATGTACCTCGATTAAATCTTCGTTCTTGACAAGTAAGGACGATTTTGTTTCAAATAAAATAAAACAGAATCTTGAAAAAAGCATTATCCTCCATGTTAAAGGTTAAATAGAATTTTGTTTTGCAAAGAATATCCCTTAGGCCTAAAAGTCTCTTATTTCCAGTAAGTCAGGAATTAAGAAAAACAAATGGGCATAAATACGCTTTTGGTTTTAATTTCCTTTTTGCTTTGCTCAAATATTTTCAACGAAAAAAACTGCAGTTTTACTGCGGGTCGTTGTGGGGTTGTAATAAAAACATTTTTATGTTTTCCTGTCTTTGTATAATAATGTCTATATTTCGTCTCCTTCTGAGACATAGACGTGCCGCAATCACAAACTTATTTACATTTTATAATAAAATGACAAATTTTCTAATTAAATTAGATTCGTCTGAGACATAAATCTACCTATTGCTTTCCATTTTAGATACTGAATCAACAATAGTTAAATTAAAATAACAGAAATATCACTGATTAAACAATATATATGACATGGTAACTTATGATTACCTGAGTTACCACCTAAGAAGGTTACCACGTGATATATTGTTTATCTTGTTAAATATAAATTGATATTTTTTCACTTTTGAGCCCTGCTGAACACCTTTTTTTTTAGGCAAAACGCAGTTACATATAAGGTATGAATTTTAGATTGGATTTGGATTCTATGGCTAAAAATAAGAATTTTTTGTCTCGTGAATTATTTTCCTAAATCCATTAGTTTAGCTGTAAAATGGACTTAAAGTTTCAATTTTAGCACATTCAGGGCTCTCCAGACGGCAAACTAATGTTCGGAGCAAAAAATGTCCACGAGTAAAAAATTCTTATTTTTAGCCATAGAATCCAAATCCATCTTAAAAATTTGGCTTCCTATTAACTTTTTTTAATTACATAAATTTCACACACTTATGCTGAACACAGAAAATGTTCAGCATATGTTCTGGAAGCGCCTTTTTAGCCATTATCGAACCCGGAAAACCGCATCTTTCTATATATCATGGTTCCGGAGATATTCCGCTGTTCCATATTAGCTGGGACACCCTGTATATTAATTACATTACATTTTTATTTCTGAATTTAACACTATGAAAATATAATGGGGCTTTATAATACATGAAAAATCGGAGTTTACAGTGATCTAAGGTTCTAATAGATCCTTCAAAAATTGTCTAGTTGCTTCTTTATTTACTTCTATTCAACGATTATTACAGAACAAAAAATTTACAGCACAATTTTACGTTTATGCATGACAAGCAGCGATTTTAAGGAAGAACATTTCTTAGCAATTAAGAATGGACCACAGATATGTCAGTGTATTGACTAAAATTCTAGAGCAGGGGTGACCAACCTACGGCCCTCCGTTTTGCCATAAAAACGAAGAATTTACAAGCATTCAGAAAATCTAAAATAATTTCCTAATGCCGAACAGCCCAGCTGATTTTATGTGGCCCGCCATGTTGCCATAAAAACGAAGAATTTACAAGCATTCAGAAAATCTAAAATAATTTCCTAATGCCGAACAGCCCAGCTGATTTTATGTGGCCCGCCATGTTGCCATAAAAACGAAGAATTTACAAGCATTCAGAAAATCTAAAATAATTTCCTAATGCCGAACAGCCCAGCTGATTTTATGTGGCCCGCCATGTTGCCATAAAAACGAAGAATTTACAAGCATTCAGAAAATCTAAAATAATTTCCTAATGCCGAACAGCCCAGCTGATTTTATGTGGCCCGCCATGTTGCCATAAAAACGAAGAATTTACAAGCATTCAGAAAATCTAAAATAATTTCCTAATGCCGAACAGCCCAGCTGATTTTATGTGGCCCGCCATGTTGCCATAAAAACGAAGAATTTACAAGCATTCAGAAAATCTAAAATAATTTCCTAATGCCGAACAGCCCAGCTGATTTTATGTGGCCCGCCATGTTGCCATAAAAACGAAGAATTTACAAGCATTCAGAAAATCTAAAATAATTTCCTAATGCCGAACAGCCCAGCTGATTTTATGTGGCCCGCCATGTTGCCATAAAAACGAAGAATTTACAAGCATTCAGAAAATCTAAAATAATTTCCTAATGCCGAACAGCCCAGCTGATTTTATGTGGCCCGCCATGTTGCCATAAAAACGAAGAATTTACAAGCATTCAGAAAATCTAAAATAATTTCCTAATGCCGAACAGCCCAGCTGATTTTATGTGGCCCGCCATGTTGCCATAAAAACGAAGAATTTACAAGCATTCAGAAAATCTAAAATAATTTCCTAATGCCGAACAGCCCAGCTGATTTTATGTGGCCCGCCATGTTGCCATAAAAACGAAGAATTTACAAGCATTCAGAAAATCTAAAATAATTTCCTAATGCCGAACAGCCCAGCTGATTTTATGTGGCCCGCCATGTTGCCATAAAAACGAAGAATTTACAAGCATTCAGAAAATCTAAAATAATTTCCTAATGCCGAACAGCCCAGCTGATTTTATGTGGCCCGCCATGTTGCCATAAAAACGAAGAATTTACAAGCATTCAGAAAATCTAAAATAATTTCCTAATGCCGAACAGCCCAGCTGATTTTATGTGGCCCGCCATGTTGCCATAAAAACGAAGAATTTACAAGCATTCAGAAAATCTAAAATAATTTCCTAATGCCGAACAGCCCAGCTGATTTTATGTGGCCCGCCATGTTGCCATAAAAACGAAGAATTTACAAGCATTCAGAAAATCTAAAATAATTTCCTAATGCCGAACAGCCCAGCTGATTTTATGTGGCCCGCCATGTTGCCATAAAAACGAAGAATTTACAAGCATTCAGAAAATCTAAAATAATTTCCTAATGCCGAACAGCCCAGCTGATTTTATGTGGCCCGCCATGTTGCCATAAAAACGAAGAATTTACAAGCATTCAGAAAATCTAAAATAATTTCCTAATGCCGAACAGCCCAGCTGATTTTATGTGGCCCGCCATGTTGCCATAAAAACGAAGAATTTACAAGCATTCAGAAAATCTAAAATAATTTCCTAATGCCGAACAGCCCAGCTGATTTTATGTGGCCCGCCATGTTGCCATAAAAACGAAGAATTTACAAGCATTCAGAAAATCTAAAATAATTTCCTAATGCCGAACAGCCCAGCTGATTTTATGTGGCCCGCCATGTTGCCATAAAAACGAAGAATTTACAAGCATTCAGAAAATCTAAAATAATTTCCTAATGCCGAACAGCCCAGCTGATTTTATGTGGCCCGCCATGTTGCCATAAAAACGAAGAATTTACAAGCATTCAGAAAATCTAAAATAATTTCCTAATGCCGAACAGCCCAGCTGATTTTATGTGGCCCGCCATGTTGCCATAAAAACGAAGAATTTACAAGCATTCAGAAAATCTAAAATAATTTCCTAATGCCGAACAGCCCAGCTGATTTTATGTGGCCCGCCATGTTGCCATAAAAACGAAGAATTTACAAGCATTCAGAAAATCTAAAATAATTTCCTAATGCCGAACAGCCCAGCTGATTTTATGTGGCCCGCCATGTTGCCATAAAAACGAAGAATTTACAAGCATTCAGAAAATCTAAAATAATTTCCTAATGCCGAACAGCCCAGCTGATTTTATGTGGCCCGCCATGTTGCCATAAAAACGAAGAATTTACAAGCATTCAGAAAATCTAAAATAATTTCCTAATGCCGAACAGCCCAGCTGATTTTATGTGGCCCGCCATGTTGCCATAAAAACGAAGAATTTACAAGCATTCAGAAAATCTAAAATAATTTCCTAATGCCGAACAGCCCAGCTGATTTTATGTGGCCCGCCATGTTGCCATAAAAACGAAGAATTTACAAGCATTCAGAAAATCTAAAATAATTTCCTAATGCCGAACAGCCCAGCTGATTTTATGTGGCCCGCCATGTTGCCATAAAAACGAAGAATTTACAAGCATTCAGAAAATCTAAAATAATTTCCTAATGCCGAACAGCCCAGCTGATTTTATGTGGCCCGCCATGTTGCCATAAAAACGAAGAATTTACAAGCATTCAGAAAATCTAAAATAATTTCCTAATGCCGAACAGCCCAGCTGATTTTATGTGGCCCGCCATGTTGCCATAAAAACGAAGAATTTACAAGCATTCAGAAAATCTAAAATAATTTCCTAATGCCGAACAGCCCAGCTGATTTTATGTGGCCCGCCATGTTGCCATAAAAACGAAGAATTTACAAGCATTCAGAAAATCTAAAATAATTTCCTAATGCCGAACAGCCCAGCTGATTTTATGTGGCCCGCCATGTTGCCATAAAAACGAAGAATTTACAAGCATTCAGAAAATCTAAAATAATTTCCTAATGCCGAACAGCCCAGCTGATTTTATGTGGCCCGCCATGTTGCCATAAAAACGAAGAATTTACAAGCATTCAGAAAATCTAAAATAATTTCCTAATGCCGAACAGCCCAGCTGATTTTATGTGGCCCGCCATGTTGCCATAAAAACGAAGAATTTACAAGCATTCAGAAAATCTAAAATAATTTCCTAATGCCGAACAGCCCAGCTGATTTTATGTGGCCCGCCATGTTGCCATAAAAACGAAGAATTTACAAGCATTCAGAAAATCTAAAATAATTTCCTAATGCCGAACAGCCCAGCTGATTTTATGTGGCCCGCCATGTTGCCATAAAAACGAAGAATTTACAAGCATTCAGAAAATCTAAAATAATTTCCTAATGCCGAACAGCCCAGCTGATTTTATGTGGCCCGCCATGTTGCCATAAAAACGAAGAATTTACAAGCATTCAGAAAATCTAAAATAATTTCCTAATGCCGAACAGCCCAGCTGATTTTATGTGGCCCGCCATGTTGCCATAAAAACGAAGAATTTACAAGCATTCAGAAAATCTAAAATAATTTCCTAATGCCGAACAGCCCAGCTGATTTTATGTGGCCCGCCATGTTGCCATAAAAACGAAGAATTTACAAGCATTCAGAAAATCTAAAATAATTTCCTAATGCCGAACAGCCCAGCTGATTTTATGTGGCCCGCCATGTTGCCATAAAAACGAAGAATTTACAAGCATTCAGAAAATCTAAAATAATTTCCTAATGCCGAACAGCCCAGCTGATTTTATGTGGCCCGCCATGTTGCCATAAAAACGAAGAATTTACAAGCATTCAGAAAATCTAAAATAATTTCCTAATGCCGAACAGCCCAGCTGATTTTATGTGGCCCGCCATGTTGCCATAAAAACGAAGAATTTACAAGCATTCAGAAAATCTAAAATAATTTCCTAATGCCGAACAGCCCAGCTGATTTTATGTGGCCCGCCATGTTGCCATAAAAACGAAGAATTTACAAGCATTCAGAAAATCTAAAATAATTTCCTAATGCCGAACAGCCCAGCTGATTTTATGTGGCCCGCCATGTTGCCATAAAAACGAAGAATTTACAAGCATTCAGAAAATCTAAAATAATTTCCTAATGCCGAACAGCCCAGCTGATTTTATGTGGCCCGCCATGTTGCCATAAAAACGAAGAATTTACAAGCATTCAGAAAATCTAAAATAATTTCCTAATGCCGAACAGCCCAGCTGATTNGCCCAGAGAAACATGGAAAAGGACCATAGAAAGAGAGGCGCGAGCGGTTGGCAGGACGTGGAACCAAGTTAAGGAGGTTGCCCGGGACAGGGAGTCGTGGAAGAATCTTGTTGCGGCCCTATGTTCCACCTAAGGAATTTACAGGACTTAAGTTAAGTAAGGAGATATAATATTATATGTACCTCGTGAGTAAAGTACCATTATTCCCTTCGCGATAATTATCTCCCTCGGCTTCGCCTCGGGAGCTAATTAGCGTTATTCCCTCGGCTACGCCTTGGGAATCAAAAAGTATAATTCCCTCGGCTTCGCCTCGGGATTTAGGGACGATGATTCCTTCGGCTTCGCCTCAAGAACCAACTTTTTCGCTCAGGGAATAATGCCTTACTTTACTCCCAAGGTGCATAAATAACTATTAATAGAATAAAAGGAGAAAAAAACTATAAAATGCTTACAGAACACTAGTAAATAATCTTTTATTATGAGCCAGAAAAAGATAACCTGACGAAAAATCGTAGAGGGCGCATGACGTCACAGCAACCTTTGTCACTTTTTCGTAACCTCTCTGACGCGACGTATTTTTTTTTTTTTATGAGCCAGAAAAAGATAACCTGACGAAAAATCGTAGAGGGCGCATGACGTCACAGCAACCTTTGTCACCTTTNAGCCCAGCTGATTTTATGTGGCCCGCCATGTTGCCATAAAAACGAAGAATTTACAAGCATTCAGAAAATCTAAAATAATTTCCTAATGCCGAACAGCCCAGCTGATTTTATGTGGCCCGCCATGTTGCCATAAAAACGAAGAATTTACAAGCATTCAGAAAATCTAAAATAATTTCCTAATGCCGAACAGCCCAGCTGATTTTACGAGGCCCGCCATGTTGCCATAAAAACGAAGAATTTACAAGCATTCAGAGAATCTAAAATAATTCCATAATCCCGAACAGCCCAGCTGATTTTGCCCAGCAACATTGGAGAATGGGTCGTCTTGAAATAAGTAAAGCAGTTGCAGCCAATGATACTATGGAAGTCTGTTTGAGGCGGTATTTTTATACTTGTGTGGTTATTTGCAATCATTTGAAAATATATTTGAGTGTTTTATTTTCTGCTAAGTAAAACAAGGCTAGTAACAGAAAAAAACTTTATTAACCTGGTGTTTCAGCTACAACCAAAACGGAAAATCGACCTTCTAGGAAGCATAAAAACGAGTTTTATGCAGGGTAAAAATTCTAACATTTTTTGGGGGAGGACCCCTAAAATAATTCATTAATGAACAAAGAAAACTTGTTTCTCCTTTCTAAAGCCCCGTATAAAGATATTGATATTTATCCTATAAATATTAATGCGTAGGTCTTTAAGGTCCTCTACTTATAATGTATGTAAGGTTGTGAATACTTAAAAGCTTAATTTTTTTTTTACCTAAAACTGCTTCTTTAGTTTTACATTAAAGCAGCTTACTTAATGTTTGAAACTTTTCTTGCACATCAAAAATGTTACATATCATTAATAATACGTCGTGGGCTTGTATTAGTCATTTTAATTTAAAACAAGGTCCGAATATTTATGAGTAAGTAAAATAAAGCAGATTGTTGAAATTAATCTGGGGCTGTCTGACGACTACTTTCGACGAACCATCAAAATTTCATTAAAATCCGATAAGTATTTTAGAAGATGTACCGACATTTATAACCGTAACGAGTAAAAATTCTATAATAGTTATTTATCCCCAGTTACAGAGAAAAATACACATTTTCGTCCATTGCACAGTTTTTATTTATTATTTTGATAAATAACAATACTTATTAGCACTTTTAATAGCAGATATAAAAGATTCAATATTAAAAACAAATAAGAATTGGAATACGCCGGGGAAGTGTGACGTCACATACGTCAAAAAGTGTGTGTAGTTAGGTTAGCTGGCTCATAACATTGAATATACGACTGGGTTTTATCAGTGCTATTTTATTTTATTATTATTTTTTAATCAATTATTTGTTTTATCATCTATAATGTATACATTTATTGGCTTATTTATTAATGATGTTACTGATATATNTATTATATATATCATTCATATAAATATTATATAATAATGTATAATATAATGTATAATAAGTATAATATTATAGATAATATCTTCTCACATGAAAGTTGAAGCCCTTGTTCTCATAAGCCTTAAAGACAGAACTAACGGAAAATATTGATAACAGGAAAAATAGCTCGGTCTTGGTCTAATGTATGTTTTTGGAACGAAGTTCCTTATGGCACGTTCTGGATCCCGGGAGTGAATCCGAAAAAAAAAAAAAACCAAAATCACCGTTACAAAATAACCGTCACAAAATCACCATCACAAAATCACCGTCATGCAAAATCCGTCACGAAATCTACCAATGGCAATAACTTGAGTAAAAGTTCTCCGAGCTAGTTGAAATTTGGTACACATGTTTATTTTACCAATGCCCAGGCTAAGTTCGTTGGATAACGTTATCCGCCCAAGCGTTCACGCGCAACGGTCGCGCAAACATAAGCTTCTTAAATGTTAAGACCGGAAAAAGTGTTATATAAGGAAGCCTGTTACTTGACTTGTTTTGTTTATTTTTGTTATATATGTCAAATGTCACTTATTTCAATCTAACATTCTTTAACAATCATATTCTTTAACTAAATTTTTTCTTATATTCAATACATATTTATTGTAAGATGCTTGCTTTAATGATACAAATAACACTTTTCATTTAATTTTGCCTGAACTCCACCAGGTACAAACAGTTAGTTACTTTTAATTTTGTCTCTTTTCTAACTCTGCCATGTATAAGTAGTTAGCAATGTATACATACTTACAGTCTATAAGATTAGAGTTGGCACAATCGAAGGCGGGAAACAACAAACGTGGAGGTAGTTTCGGGGTTATAAAGAGGGAAAATCAGTGTTGCCATGTTATATTTTTTTTTTGTGGAACAGGGGTAGAGTAGAGCATTTTTGTCTGAAGTTGCATTCAACATGGGGAACCAACAGAATCGTTTCCCTCAAAATTTTCCCGCCTTTTGATTGTGCCAACTCTAATCTTATAGACTGTAGTAGTGTGATTTTATAATTTATATTTCATTAAAAATGTAAGGAACTTCGTTCCTACCGGGTGTCCCGCGACACCACATGTATTTTTGTCTTTCTTTAGTAATTTTAATTTGGAAATTTATTTCAATGTAATCTGAGATTTTAAATCATATTATTATGGTAATAATGGCAACTTTATAAAATGAAGAGAATGGCGAATTTTTATAAACTTATTTTAAAGTTGATGGTTAAAATTGCAAGTAATTACGCTGCCATTATGACGTCATAACCATAACTAAGGATAAAGGATATTATTTTATTCAGAGAATAAAAGTTATCTTATGGAAGAATATGATAACCCGTGTATGAATTCTAAGCTGAGAAGGAATGTACAACGGTAGGAGAAGAATTTTCACCTCTCTACGTAAATATCTTTACTCTGTAACGTCTTATGAAAATATATAAGAGAAGAGGTCGGTTATGTAAAGACACCGAGAAATAAGAGGTATGTTAGATATGTTAGGTATGTGCGGGTATCTCAAGGTATCTCAGCATGCTTGCCTTGTCAGCAACTCTAGAGGAATGTCAGGCAACGTCACAATACCTCAACGTAGGACGATGCGAATCATCCATATTCTCAGAATGTGTATACACGTGGAGAATTAAACATTTTTGTGCTTCTAACATTAAATAAAATATGTAAAAGTGTTTTTATTATTATAATCCGAAAATTAGTATTAAATAATACATTTGCGTTCTCGATAAATTTAATGTAGTGTGTAAGTGTGTGTATGGCGACATAAGGTGTGGTTTTTGAGCTGAGCGAAGCGAAGCTCTTATACTACACTTTGCATTTTTCGGATGCATACTCCTCCTGAACGGCTGAGCCAATCCGCACAAAATTTGGCACGGTCATAGTGACCAACCACAGGAAGGTATAAATCTGAAATGGTCCAAATCGGTACACAGGGGTACGAGGTACAGGGTACAAAAGTTTTCTCCTGAACGGCTGAACCGATCCGCACAAAATTCGGCACGGTCATAGTGACCAACCACAGGAAGGTATAAATCTGAAATGGTCCAAATTGGTACAAGGGGGTACGGGGTACAGGGTACAAAAGTTTTCTCCTGAACGGCTGAACCGATCCGCTAAAATAGTGTATACTCTTCAAAAGGTATAAATCGTTAAAATAGTGTATGCTCTTCAAGATGCATGTCATTGGAAAGCTCTTTAAGAGTACAGTTATTGGTACTCTTTTACTTTGTTACCCACCCTAAAGTGGGTGACAATAACAAAGTAAATTAGGTCGGATGTGGCAAGATTTTACTTGGTTACCCGCCGTTTGTTTATATTATTGTGTTTGACATGTTTTTAAAATTAATTGACAATCTTAAATGGGGAATGTTCAAATATTTCCTTGGGACAAAGGAACATCACACTTCTGTAAATAGAAATGACAATATCCGTTAGTCTAACTATCTAGTTAGGCAAAGTAACCTGTAATTGTAATCCAATAAATTTTAAACAAAAAATATTTCACTTGGATTTAATAATAAATAAAAAATAAATAAATAAATGGTGGGTAACAAAGTAAAAGAGTGCCCAGTTATTATTGTTATGTTAACTTTTGTCATATTTTCATTTATGAGGGGTCATTCTATTGGTAAAATTGAAAAAAAAATGAAAATAAATAAATATTAAAATGCACGCTCAGCTTAATATTGCAAGCATTGCGCATCTAGTATTTTAATACTCTTATAATGTTGCAGAAACTTAAAGCAGGTCTACCAACAATCCAATTGGTGTCTATAATAAGTTTGTTCCATCCAAGCAGTTTGCCGTTCTCGAGATTGCCACGGGCATGCGCAATAAACAAAAGCCGTTCCAAGCTTATATGTGACATGTGACAATATTTCGTACCGTCCTCCAAACTGTTGCAACCCGCGCGGGGATCGTTTCCGAAACGTTTACTGTACCAAACGAACCTCTGACAATACCAAGTACAGGTTTGTATGACATGCTCTGGTGAATTGCTAATTAATTATTTATTTGGCAGAGTCTGGAAAGGTTAGATATTCTAAGCTTTATAGCCTAGTTTCTACATACGGCCGCTTCCTAGCGGTTCGGATGTGAACTAGGCATCTGTCTTCCGTCCTGGTGGGGATTTGCATATCCCTTCTTCATCAGTGTGTGTGTTCATCTACCGCTTAACGCAACTCATCGCCATATAGTTTACACCGCTATAGTTCAACCGCATAGTTTTTTTTATCCCGCCATTGATCATCCGCCAATTTATAACTTTATCTTTTATGTGTTCAACTTTGTTTTATGTTTTTAAAGTTCAGTCAGTTTCGCGTTTCGCGCATCACCATCGCTCCAGAATCACAAGCATCACTTTCACCATCTTTACTCCCAGGACTGGAAAGCTCCAGGTAAGCTTTAGAATTAGTCTAACCTTCCAGACGAACTTAGGTTTTATGTTCTCTGCCGCCTTACCTCGGATAGCATAGTCCAAAATTAAATTTAAAAGTATTGTTCACAGTCCACAATACAACCCCCCCCCCCTTTATTTTCATTTACCAGCGTTCCAGGCAGGGGTTTTAATCCGCCTTTATTATTAAGGGGAAATCCTCCATGCACAGTTATGTCAATCTTCACACATGCCAACAGGAAGGTTCCCTAACTGTTAGGTTTCCTTGAATGTTTTTAATACAGTTCGAATTATAGTCCTAAACTCGTTCCAACCTGACAGGATTTCAATACAGTACAATACTCGTGTTATAGGCCTGCATAAAATCCTGTCCTAAACGATTCCCGAACGATCCACGGGACGATACAATTAACGGTACAAATAGGGGGGGGGGGGGGGGGGTTGGAACAAACCCATAATGTAAACATTTTAGCTAGTGACGCCAAGTATAAAGAACAAGCGTAGAAGAACTTCGTTCTTCAGAACGATCACGTTACTTCAGTTACCTTCGGTAAGCTCGGAATGCATAAAAAAATTCGGTGGAAATTAATTTGACAATATAGGTTGGAATAGCTTATAATAAAAAGCATACGAAATGGGATGGAATAGAGCAGACTATTTGAACAATCGATACAAGTTTAAAATTAATAACCAGAGGATGGATTGGAGAATAAACGTCAATTACAGGCTGTTTCCAAACAATATGTACCCC
>KZ652367.1:69296-90728 GCA_001010745.2 Gerris buenoi | reverse complement strand
CTACAAAAAATTTACGTGTTAGACTAAACAGGAGTCAAAATGACTCCGTGGCTGCAGAAAAACAAACGATATGTCCTCTTTAGAATCTGACTGAGGAACTGATAGAAGTGTAGAAGGGTCATTCAAGGGTGGGAGATAGCATATCTAAGAGGTGTGAGTTCTGTGTTTTACAGACATTGTGCATTCGTATTTTTTTAAAAAATGGGAGTCATTTTGGTTAAAGTATAAAATGGGAGGCATTTTGGTATAAGTAGTTTTGGTTAAGTATTTTTTAGCAAGTTAAATATATTAAATTGTACGAATATGGGTAAAACTGAGGAATACGGTGCTTTGAGGTTAGAAAAGTGTGCAGGCCTTACTGGAATGTATTATTTTAACAAAGGGATATCAACTCTCCTATCTACATATAATGCATATAATCACTAAAATATATAAATCATACAAATTTACTGTCTGACAAAGGGATATAATCTCTTGCTGCCAAGCGATTCTCGACCGCAAAGTGTATCTCAGCTCAACCCAAATATTATCACAAGTAAAATGACCATTACCTGACTTTAGAAAAAATGACGACAACCAAAAAGATTCAAATAAAACATTTCAAGAATATAATCTGTATAATGTAAGATATCTTCTAGTCAATCCAGGTTGAGAATGACCCCAGGAGAGGTCGAAAAATTGCAAAACTGAGCTTTTTAATTCCTTTATAGACCCAACAACTGCAGAACTAAATCTTAGAGTTTATTGAGGAACTTGTGGCACTTCATTACAGGACACTGCGTCCTATCCTACGTCCCATCAAGGTACCCTCTCAACAGCCTCTCAGGATAAACCTTCCAGGATAAACCTCCCAGGATCAACCTCCCAGGATCAACCTCTCAGGATCAACTTTCCAGGACCATCCTCCTAGGATCATCCTCTCAGAATAAACCTCCCAGGATCAATATTCCAGGATCAACCTCCCGGGATCATCCTCCCAGGGTCAATCTCCCAGGATTATCCTTCCAGGATCAACCTCCCAGGATCATCCTCCCAGGGTCAACCTCCCGGGATCATCCTCCTAGGATCAACCTCCCAGGATTATCCTTCCAGGATTAACCTCCCAGGATTATCCTTCCAGGATCAATCTCCCAGGATCAACCTCCCAGGATCAACCTTATCACTCTAAGGAGGGACGTGTTAACAGCGATTCCTGCTGAATCCTCCCTTTCACACTTCTGCATTAAAAAGGTTTATAACATATAGTCTCTCTAAACTAATCCAAAATCATAACTTTTTCTCTCTACTGAAGATAAAACCTTTTATATCCTCCAAGTTTTATAGTTAAATTATATATATGCATACACACACACATATGAAAACAACGTTTGTTTATAAATAGAAGACCAAAGCCCATATATCTTGAGTAGTACTCACGCGTATTATTTTAATGAAAGCATAATACATTATTTTAAGGAGAATATTTGTTGTACATTTGTTTACGTATGTAATGTCCTTTCTATTTTTGTTATTTTATTAGTTAAGTAAGTATAGTAGTAAGTCTTACTTCATTTAATTTGATTAGCCAGAGTATTTTATTATTGTCTTTTTATGAAAGACTTTATTTTACGATAAAGAGTCTTCTGAAATGCTTTAAATACTTTCCATTTTAATGCTTTGAAGAAAGCTCATCCTTTTTAAATTATTCTAATTAAAATAGAAAAACAGGATTCAAGTAATTTCAGCTTATTTGTTTATTTGAAGAAAACATAATTCCTAGCGATAAAATTATTAATTAAACATGTTATGACTCAACTGATCGATAAAGTTAGAAAGCTTTAGCGAGGATATAAATATTATGTTATAAATGTTTATATCACTTTGATTCTTTGAGTTAAAAGGTCTAATAATAGAGAAAAATAAATACTGAAGCTTACTTATATGAAGGGAAGACTTTCCCCTAATTAACTGCTATAAAATTAAAAGGAAAGTACCAACTTGTTTTTTATCCTTCCTCTTTATAATTTAGTAGACTTAAATTACAAAGAATATGTTATCCTTGTTTCCTTGTTTCTAAAAGGCTGCAAAAGAGATATATGTTGGTGAGCAGTAAACAGAGAAATTGGCAAGGGGTAGAAGCAGTAAAATACCCTTTAGTTCGTTGTGTAGAGCAGCGTTTTATAACCCTATGGTCGCGAAAAATCTTTGAAATTGTAAACTTTAAAAAAAAATAATAATAAAATAAATATGTTCGATTGAAATTTAAATTAAATCTAACAGTTATTATTATAATGGCAAGATAAAAAGCTTTTTAAGCCTCGTCCAGACTGCCAAACCGAACAGAGGAAACGAGCCGAACATTGGTCTCTGCGCATGCCCAGAGTGAGATGCGCAGGTGCACTTTGGACACGAGCACTGACACCAGTGCTCGGCTCGTTTCCCTTGTTCGGTTCGGCAGTCTGGACCCGGCTTTATATACTACGTTTTTAAATTTTCTGTCAAAAATCATAAATTAGAAACCCTTCAAAATGAAGATTGTATATATATGGGACATGTCAAAACAAGAATAAAATAACTTGCGGATTTTTTTTTAACTAACTTTCCATACAGCAAAATTTGCTGAAAACGAATTAAATTCTGCTGAAAGATGGCTAAAAGTATTAAAATAATGCATTGTCATCTTGTTCTGAGCTATTCTAAAAGTTTCAAATGTCTAGCTAGTCGGGAAGTTAGTTAAAAATCTATTGCAAGATTTGTACTGAACAAACAAACAAACAAGAAAGCAAGCTAATAAAAACGTAGTAAAAACAATAAAATTATATTAATATGTCATAAGAATAAAAGAATATTATTTGGAAAAGGAAAAACAAATATTATGAAAGATTATGAACAACTTGGGTTTCTGGTGAAATCCGCGTCACGTAGGATTTGATTGAAGTCCTTGGTTTCGCTTCCACTACTGGAAGCATCTTCAGAGTTGTGGGGCATCGTGATGTTGACTAAAAGCAAACACAAGATATTCAAATGATTTGTGTTTGCTTCTAGGAAACTAATCATATTCATTCAATTTCATGTAATAATTTATTCATTGTTCTTTACTCAACACATGAAATAATATCTGTCTCAATTTAGTAAGTGCTACTATCACTGGATAGTTCCTTGCCTCACGTTGTCTCAAGTCACATATTCAATATTCATTCATCTCTATTGCTTATAATAATGATGTATATTGTTGTTGCGGAATTAAATAAAAAAGAAAAAAAAAGCTTCGAGTCCACACAATGATGCTCCAACACCCCTGAAGATGCTTCCGGTAGTGGAAGCGAAACCAAGGACTTCAAATCCTTGGCGACGCGGATTTCACAGGTAAAGCTGTTTATAACGAGTCTACCCGCGGAAGCCTAGTTATTTGAAATATGTATTGATAAACATAATGCAACAATACAATGGGCATTGCAATGACGAGTAAAGAAGCTTGCTAGAAGCTTTCATATCTTTTATCTACGATTGATACGAAATGTAAACACTGTATCTCTGTTTAGATGCGTAGAAAGTGATTCTTTGCGTACTTGTATAGCCTATTTGCGTTTCATAATTCCTTTTTTTCCGCACTAGTGTGGTAAGTAAAAAAGAAGAATTCTTCACCTTAACGCACGATTGGCTAGTTTTTTTTTTTACATTTAACAAAACTAATTTTCTTTTTGTTTAATTAAAGTAACTGTTTTCGCCTCCCGAAATAATTAATTCGACACAAAATACAACTAATGAATTAATGTCATCTTTATCAAAAGAGAAATACAAACTTACATACAGGAAGTTTATTAAATATTTTTTACTTTATTAAATACTGTATTTATTATTAGAATCCAACTATCGTAGATAAAGAACGGTACGCATCTCGTGGGAAAACTCCATTTTGCTTTTCTTGTGTGGTTTTACTACCCTCGCTATCACTCGGGTGCAAACTCCACACTCGCATGAAAAATGCTACTTACCGCACTCGACGCAAAATGTACTATTTTATAATAATTAGCAAAAATATCTTATGACGCCGCAGGTACAAACAAACTGTGATCGCTCCATTTAAAACTTGGGTCTGTAATGCTTAGAATATTCCTTAATAATTAAAAATTGGTTTAAATTAATTTGTTAATTAACCTTTCCTAAGAAATAAATTTGACAGCTCTAACTGTTAATATATTATACTATGGATTTAACATACAAACCTATTCTCTCAAAGTACATCTGTGGTTTCGTTTTTTGGATTGGTTCCAAACAAGTTTCCATTGAAGCCCAAAATCCAAGAATGAACCTGAAGACTAATTCCAAAGTTAACAGGACTCGTCCTAGTTAGAAGTTAAGGTAAAATTAGGTCCTTGCCGTAAAGTTTAATCTTTTAGACACAATTAGAAACTGGCCTCTTGTTTCCTCTTAATTGCTTCAATATTATACGAGTACGTTTCAACTTCAAATTGCTACCTCGTCTTAACCATGTTAAAATTAACAAAAAATTAAATAAAATTCATTATTAGAATAATTTGTTATTTAGTTAACATATATTTTGAACTTCAAATATTATTAAAGCACAAAGAAGTAACATATAAAGGATATAATTTAAAAAAAAATAAATAAAAATAAAAACACTAGCTACATTTTTTGCATTTTTAAAAACCATTATTCTGTGAGTTCACAGTCAGCCGAAATTTGAACGATCCGTAAAAACGCTGCCGCAACTTTTTGACCCAACAGCGTGAAAAATATACAGAAGTTAAAGATTAAATATTCGCATGCACAAATATGCAAAAAAAGTGGTAAACTAAAACATTTATATTTGTTTTAAATTTTAAGTGGGGTATCAAATGAAAGCTGCATAAGAGCACGATACAAATTTGAATATAATTTTTTAAAAACAATTTTTCTTCCTTTATTGGTTTTATGAGGTAAAATATACCCCCCAAAAAAATCCCCTCCCCCCAACCACTATATAACGACTGATCTTAAAATTTTGAAATAATTCGTGGTTTTACCTTATAGTGGGGCGATGGAAATTTCCTGAAAAATGTAATTTATCTGCTAGATATTACTGATAAAAGACATTGTGACTCCTCGGGGTATCGAACCAGGAAATGAAGAAAAAAAAGGTCGAAGAAAAAAATAAATATTATTATATAACGGGTACGCTCAATCATCTACGAAACCCTAAAAAGTACTTGGACGCAAGTACTTCCCTGTGATTTTTTTTAAAATGTCAAAATTATTATAAAGTATTAATTAAGCAAAAGTTAAAGGGCGAAAATGGTTCAAATTATTCTGGCACTAACTGCGGTCTACTTTCGACAAACCATCCAAAATTCATAAAAATCAGATGTGCATTTTTTAAGATGTAGGTGTATGTGCACATGTTGAAGAGAACCAAATGGGAGGAGAAGATTGAAACTTATTTAGGACCAACAATGGGTTACTTATAGCTTACCGTCAAAATTTCATTTAAATCGGACGTATAAAAAGAAGTTACTTAAGGATTCGGTTTACGGAATTTATGAAATGAAAAGTATCAAAAAACGTAATTCCGATCAATATACAGACAAAACTTTAATTTTATATATATATAGATGTGTTTTTTATCTCATACAAAACCAAATGACCAATGATGACGAAATATTTGTCTTCTATTACGTTTTATAAACGAGACAATGACGTAATTATTGGTTTGATAAGGAAAACGAAGCGACGTTTGCAACTCGTACGTGTTTAGGCTCGGTAGAAATAGAAAAATTCTGAAAGGGCTTAGTTACTAACTGTCTTACTCATGGGTTTGATTGCAGGGCCCAGATAGGGCTTCAATCAATCCTACGACGCACCGAATTAAAAATAGAGGCCATTTCGATATCTTGCTCCCTCGATATGCACGGAGCTTACCCCCACCTTTTCTCAGAAATATCCAAAAGAAAAAAAAAAAATATAGTCTGTACTCCGTTATAAAAATAATTTTACGACCAAAAAAAAACATTTTCCTTTGATGGTTTCTTTAGATGCAAGTGTAGATGTTTTCATTTTAATTTTATTATTATTATACTGAAATAGAGTAACAACTCACTGTAATACTTGCATAAAATGACCTCTGCTAGCGGTTAAAAGTAAAAAATTACTGAGAATATGAAATAGATGTCGACAAAATTACGTAATTCTTAGGGAGCGAAAATGCAATCAGAAACTATATGTTACAATAATTATTAAGTATTATGTGTACTTACTATTCAGTAATGTGAAAATAGTCTACCAATTATTCAATTATTACGCTACATATTTTCCTCGCGCCCTATTTGTATAACACATAGCTTCCTGTCATCATATTAGTGTGACACACAGCTTTCTCGCGTGTTATTAGTGTGGCACATAGCTTCCTCGAGTGTCATTAGTGTGGCACATAGCTTCCTCGCGTGTTAATAATGTGGCACATAGCTTCCTCGCGTGTTATTAGTGTGGCACATAGCTTCCTCGAGTGTCATTAGTGTGGCACATAGCTTCCTCGCGTGTTATTAATGTGGCACATAGCTTCCTCGCGTGTCATTAGTGTGACACATAGCTTCCTCGCGTGTTATTAATGTGGCACATAGCTTCCTCGCGTGTCATTAGTGTGACACATAGCTTCCTCGCGTGTCATTATTGTGGCACATTGCTTCTTCGCGTCCCAATATTTTCTTTTAAGTGTGGTAGTTTGGAACTGTTTTTCCCAGTAGGTTCACAATTATTTTGAACACGTACTTTCGTTCGTAAAACCAAAAAAAAAAGAAACCACACTAAAACAAATACATAGGAACGAAACAACATAACGAAAATAGTTTCGTTCCTGAGCACGTCAGTTATTCTGTATGGTTCTAATATCTTTTAAATCAAACATCAAAAGAGATATAAACATGAAACTTTCCAGTATTAAAGATCGTTTAGACGCCCACAGAGGAAAAATATAGCAAACTCAAAATTATCAGCTGTTCAAATTCAAAATGACGGATTATTCATGTCCCGCTATTTTTTATTTTTTTTTTTATTTATTTTTTTTTTTTAAATTTTAAGTGGGGTATCAAATATAAGGTATTGAAGAGTAGATTACAAAACTATGTATATAACACTTGTGGAAATTATTTAATTTAACGCTATTTCGTCAAATAACGTCAAAAATTTTATTACCTCCTCAAATTATTCAAGCTAAATTAAATTAAATTAATTTAAGCTTCGGAAGCAAAAATAATCAATTAAATTCATGGAATTCTAGGTCTTCCGGTGAAGACGCGCGTCATATCCGACGTTTCGACTCTTATGCTGGAACATCTTCAGGCGGTACATGTTGTTCTAAGTGAGAGACAAGTTGAACTAGAATAAATGCCCGGGAACAGCTTCTATATTCTATCCCCGGGTCTGAGACAATGTCTGATGCTTGTTGCGTCAGATATTGCATCATCTAATGCCGGTTTAAGCGATACCTGGTGGGCTAGATAATTTCTCTGAAGTGGATCGAAGATATAATTTTTCCTACAGTTGACCGATAAAGTGGTTGTTATCGCACTCAAAATAGTGGGCAAAATAGCAGATTTCTGCACTTACTACTTTACCGCACTCATTTTACTTTACCGCACTCCAGTGTTCCACCTTACGAACATAAAGAACTTAAATCTAAACAAAGATTAAATCAGGGGTATCCAACTCCAGTAATCTAGAGGTGTAAGAGCACTAGCGCTCCACGGGAAGATGGTGGTTAAAATTGTAAACTACTTATGATCTTTTGACATTTATACTATATTGTAAATAAACAATCGCGCCTCGGTGGCCGAATGAGATGCGCGATCACCTAAAATGCGAAAGTTCTGGGTTCGATTCCAAGAAAATGACCAAATAATGAATTTATTTATTTCTTTGAATTAAAAAGCTCGAAATCTTTTGAATGGTGTAAAAGATTTAGTTACAATATTAACCACACCTTCCCGTGGAGCGCTAGTAGTCTAACACAGGTAGATAAAGAGGGGAGTTGGAAATCTTTCCGTTTAAGGATTCTATGATCGCTAGATTAAATATTCCAAATTATAATAATAATAACAATGACAACTAATGATTATTTTTTACTCTGATTATTTTACTGAATTTTTATATCAAATACAAAAAAGTAAAGATAGACAATCTAAAATAGAAAGAATCAAATGTGATGAGTAAAGCGGCCCACACACTAACAGTTTAACTGAAGATAATGATCTGACAGTCCACGGAAATTGGCCACACACTCGTCAGGTTTTCTTAAGATGACGGACTGCAGTCGGAGATGAACTGTAGGTGTGTGGAGGGTAGAGGCGAGGATCGGATGGAACGAGAGACGACAGTCCGTGGACTGTCAGGCCTGTGCCTCAAGGACAAAGTCGCCAGTCGGCCTGCAGTCGTGTAGAGTGAATCGTCTTTATTTTTTTATTTCCCTCCGTCGGACTGCAGTTAAAAATCGACAGATCTCGGCATGCAGGTGCTCATCGTACAGTGTATGGTGCATACAGGTACAGATCTGTAGTTATTTACGATTGCCTGCAGGCGGTGGACTGTTAATGTGTGGTAGTCTGAGATTTTGGCCTTACGATAATCGTATAAGATAACGGCCTGCAGTTAAACTGTAAGTGTGTGGGCCCCTTAAGTGTTATGATGAAAAAATAATAACAGTGCTTTGTCAGGTTTGCTGAATCAGGCAAAAAAAGGCAACTCTGGCTGTTAACAGAACAGCTGGTTTAGTTGATATTGAAAAACCTTTTACATGTTGATGAACACTCTATCTTCTTATATTTTATTTACAGATTAATTAAAAACTAACTGCAGAAAAAATGTAATGTGCCACTCGAGCTTAAAGTAGCCACTTTGCCACTTAGCGTACTAGTTGGACCAATAACTATGTTACCGCTTACACCCATAAAACTATTATATACATATATATATGTGACATAGAGTATCGATTTTACAACATTTTACGCGTGCGCAGGCCGTTGGAATTAATCCAGGGCTATCTGTAGGCTACTATTAACAAACCATCTTTATTTATTTTGAGATATTATAATAAAAGTATGTTTGTGGGCATGTGGAACAGACACGTAGAAGGTTGAAATTTATATGAGACCAAACCAATGGGCTGATGACCATGACCAATGACCTACCATCCAAATTTTATTAAAATTGGACGATTAGTTTTTAAGATATCTTGGTTCACAAAAATTATGCAACAGACCGACAGACTAACAGACAGATATGGAACTAAAAATGTTGCTCTCAATTCTGAAACAGATTTTTGACTGATCTGGAATTTTTTAAATCAGAGACCAAATATACTCGTTTTTCAGAACGACCACATAGCTTCCGTTACCTTCGGTAAGCTCGGAAGCAATAGAGCTCAAATTAGATTGTTGTCAAACTCAAATAAAGAACAAATAAAGGCGGTTTCATATTGAATATAAAACTCGAACACTATCGAAGTGCGGTGAAGAATGTTTGTTTACCTGTATTTAGCGGTGAAGAGTGTTTGTTTACCCGTATTTAGCGGTGAAGAGTGTTTGTTTACCTGTATTTAGTGGTGAAGAGTGTTTGTTTACCTGTATTTAGCGGTGAAGAGTGTTTGTTTACCTGTATTTAGCGGTGAAGAATGTTTGTTTACCTGTATTTAGTGGTGAAGAGTGTTTGTTTACCTGTATTTAGCGGTGAAGAGTGTTTGTTTACCTGTATTTAGTGGTGAAGAGTGTTTGTTTACTTGTACTTAGCAATAAAACAACAGTAATTAAGTAATCAGTAATTAAGGGATAGAGATCTATTTATGGATTATGATTAATGGATGGAGTAGTTAGTGGGATGATTAGCTGTTTTTCCGAGTTTTTGCTTCCGAGCTAACCGAATGTGATCTTCAGAAGAACGACATTTTTAATGTCTCCGATTTCCAACTTAACAGGACATGAATCCGTTGTAGACATTAGGGAACATTTGTGGTTTCACATTTGACTTTCGGTCTGTCTTTCTATGTTTCTATCATTCAGTTTTTGCGAGCCAGCATAATATCTTTTAAAAATCGTCCGATTTGAATGAAGTTTGGATGGTAGGTCATAATAATTATTAGCCCATTTTTGGTCCCATATAAGTTTAAATTTTCCGTCACAGTAACTGGCGTACTATTTTTATTAGTTATAGTTAAAACAATCAATTCATCTGTGGGTAAAATAAAATTGTATTATTATTATACAGAAGCAGAAGAGAATCAACAGACCTATCTACTATCTACATCAAAGAATTCCAAGTGTTCAGTTCAGTCTTTGTTCCTAATATTTTAGTAAATAAAACAAATGATTTAAATAAACATGTCTAAATATAACAATAGAACATTATTATTGATATCAATATAATAATAGACAATAGAATCAAATTATAAGAATAAAATAGCCTCTTATTATATGTGTAAGGTGTTGATTTAGATACCTACAGCACACTCTTGTGAGAGTTCTAAACACTAATCACTAGAGTAGTTCTGTAAGCCTCTCCTAGGTTGTGCTCATGGTAAGTTTCATGCGCATCATATCTCGCCTAATTTAGTATTAACTGTGAAGATGTAAATCCTAAGTTATTCATTAGTTTTTGAAATATATAATAATCTATAATGTTTACGGTAACGTTAACTGAGCCATATCTTTTACTAAAACTCACGTAAGGCTCCAGAAAACTACATAAACTTTAATATAGAAGTTACACTAGTTTTACAATTAGTATTGTTTTTTGACAGCGCGGGAAAATAGAGAGGGAACCAATGAGAGTGTTGGATTTTGAATTTTAGAAGGTCGGGCCAACTAGGCAAATAAAAATGTCTCTAGTGGAGGGGCGCCGACCTAAAGGGTAACCGTTCGAAGAGACTTGAAGAGACTTTATAACCTCCACGCCACCGCTTAAATTCACTTTTATATATTATTCACTTTTTATGTTATTTAAATATAATTCTAATGCACTAAATATTATACTGGTTTTTGAATTTTGTTTGTAACTACCCGTCATTTCAATTTGTTAAGTTATTCTGACAAAGTAAGACTCAGACAGAAAATTAATAAACTCAGTAATCGTTATCGTTTTCCATGATATATAAAAATAATAGAGTTCATTGTTTATTTACCGAAAAATAATAACTACTTCTTTCACACTGTACTCAAATATTGATAGATTAAAATGTAAACTTCGACTGAATTAACAAAGGTTCTTAAACTTTCTTTCATTACAATTATCAACATCTGTCAGGTAAATTAATTCTTCGTCTAAGTAGTTTTAAGCCTACACTTTTCATAAAGTTTCATTACCGACATTAAATTTCTTGATTCTATAAAGGAAATTAACTCTTTCATTAAATTTCAAAACATATTTGTAAATAAGAAGTGAAAATCCAAGTGGCAAAATCAGGTAAAAAGATGGCGATTTGTTGAACTAGTAAAATAGCCTTCTTTTGTTGACAAACAAATTATGCATTTACCTCTCTCCCTCAGGCCTGGTGGCCTGTGGGATTTTATTTCTTCCCTCACATAGGTTGGTCAATCTGAGTGTCAAAAAACAATACTAATTAATTGTAAAACTAGTGTAGGTTTGTCCCTTCTTTTTCTTCTTTTTTATGTGGGTCGATCAGTAAATACAAATTCAATTAAGGTGAATTATTCTTAATTTGGCTATATTTCGCCCCACTCCGGGGCATATTCATGCCTAAAAACATTGAAAAATCTATTATGGTCCAAAAACTTTATACATCACAGCCTTCCTGCAGCTGCACGTGTTCTCACAACCCTTCGTACAGCCTCAAGAAATCATCCGCAGAGGTGTTGTGGGGCTGCATCTCTGCAAAAATATATTGCAAATGATTGCGAAGTTCGAAAAAAATGATAAACTTTAAAAGGCTTTATCTCAAAAAATATTAGGTCTACAGAGACAATTCTAGTATCATATTGTAGCAAATTTAGTCTACTTTAAAAACGTCTTTAAAGGGTTTTTCTCAAAAACTTGTCCTTTAGGGTTATAATCGTCAAAATTTGAAAAAATAACGATTTTTTCGATTTTTGACAAAGTTGCGTTCAGCGCTCGAGGTCACAAACTTGGATTATTCATTAGGCCATCATCATAAACAAGTCTGCAAAAAATCAGAACTACCGGATTTGACGCATACTACCCCATACTTTAAGGCGAAAAAGTTACTGGATTATTATTACGAAAATTGTACTTGATACATGACTTAAAATACAGAAATTAAAGGCAAAGGCACAAATTCTTACCTTATCTGAAGATTGGATCTTTAACAAGAAGAAAGAAAAAGAAGGTTAACTTCCGATTATATCTAGTCAACACTTTTAAACATGTTGAATTGTTAATTTTATTTGTTCTCGTCTTTTGTTAATTTTAATTTTATAACATTTAATAAGTCACATAAGCCACTATGTGGTCTATGTATAACTTCTTTTCTTTCTTCATATTAAACTGTTAACGATCCAATCTTCTTAAAATAAGGTAAGAATTTGATTGCCTTTTATTTCTGTTAATTTTTGTATTTTAAGTCATGTATCAAGTATAATTTTTGTAATTTTATATATTTCGATGTTTTTAGGCATGAATATGCCCCGGAGTGGGGCGAAATATAGCCAAATTAAGAATAATTCACCAGAATTGAATTTTTATTTACTACCCTTGATCGACCTACATAAAAATGTACATAAACTTTTATTTTAGTAAAGTCATTGTACTTACCTTAGGTTTCAATATACTAACCTAGTTTTCTTGAACTAATGTTTTCTAGTCATAAAAAATAATTACGTATAAGAACTCAAAGCAATAATGAACTAATTTTTTTTTGTTTTTAAGTTTACCGAAGGTTACTAAAGCTATGTGACCGTTGTGAAAAACAACAATTTTGGTCTCAGATTTCCACAAGTCCAGAACAGAAATCTGTTTTAGACTTTATGTAACATTTTTGGCTCCATGACTTTGTTGGCCAGTCAGCCAGTCCCTTGAAAGATTTAAAAACAGGGATCAAATTTGAAAATTAATTAAATTTGACAATAATAGGTTATAAAAGCATAAAATCATTAAAGTATATGAAATAGGGCGCAAGGAAGCTATGTGCCACACTTATAAATATATATAGAAGTGGTGATAATTATGATAGTAAGGGTTTAATCATGGTAAGGTGAAATTTATAAACTATTGTCTTCTTGTATTCTTTTTTTTTTTTAACAAATAAATAATACCAGCCCATAAAAACCAAGTTTTTATTATAAATCCTTTATATTTTTAAAATTTTAGTTCTGAAGGGAAATATTGGTATTCATTCATTTCAATTTTAAATCATTTTTAAAATTAATTAATTAGTAACATTTAATTAATTATTAAATTTGTTACAATGATTTTGTATCGGTAGACAGTCAGCTCGATTGGATGACTGGAAGAGAGTTAACTCTAAAGATTTTGTACAACCCCAAATTAATTAATTCAATTTTTATTTAATTTTACTACTTTTTTAAATTTAATTATCCCATTCATTTTGAAAAAGATATTTTTTTTTAATTAATTAAATTTAATTAATTAATGAAATTAATTAATACCAACCAACCAAATACACCAAACACCATAAACCACCAATTACCAACCAATACCAACCAATTAAATAATTAATTATTTTTTTATTTTATTTTTGATACTTAATTTTTTAATATTTATTTAATCCATTCATTTTTTAAAAAAATAATTAATTAAATTGAAAAATTAATTAATTAATTAATTAATTAAATTTAATTAATTAATTAATTTGTTAAAATGTTTTTGTATTGGTAGAGAGTCTATGTGCCAAATTTCAGCTCGATTGAATAAGTAGAAGAGGGTTAACTAGCCTTCCAAAGATATTGACGCCAGGCACCCAGGCACCCACCCACCCAGGCACAAAAGTGAAGTATAAAGGATTTAAAAAATAATTTTTTTTTTTTTTTATTTGCCAGATATTAAAAAACTAATTTCTTTCTACAGAAATGTTCACAGAACATAAAATATTGTCAGTAACTTCTTCTGCAACCGTGGTTAAATTCATTTTTTTTATAAAAAAATAAAATTATAGCTTTGAAATCTTTTTAGAAGCCCCGGAGAATTGAGCTTAACATTGTACCTAGAAAGCAACACAATCTTTTCAGACATTTGGACGCAATTGACGCACAGACAGACAGACATAATATTTTCTAAACTTAAATTCTACTCATTTAGTGGAAATGCAAACTTTAAGCCAAATTGTATAAATTAGGAGAGACCACTCCAATCTTACATATTATATTTTGGATAAGAATTTTGTTTATTTATTGTTTAATACATCTGTGTATGGGAGGTAAAGGGCTCTATGTGCCAAATTTAAATTTTTGGGGGGAGCTACTTTAATGATTTTTTTTCTTATTTTACCTCCCCAGCATGTTGGTTCTAGTGACTTTTCCAACTGGCTAAATCCGCGAGATTTAGTTTTAGGACATCATATACTTGTACCTCTAAAAAAAGGGGGGGGGGGATGAATAGGAAACTGTTAAAACCTGAATTTCGTAAAAAATGGAGAAAGTGCCCTTTACCTCCCATACACAGACATAATATTAAGTTAAAAAATAATTACAGATATTATTTAGGATTTTATTTTTTATATTAAAGTAACAATCAACGTACAGTTGTTTGTTTATTTTCTACAAATTATTTTTGAGAAAAACACTAAAATATAGGGTTGATGAAATTAAACTCTGTAATTATATGTTAAATTAATAATATGATTTCATAATACCAAATACATTGCTTACATTTTTCCCTTAAAAAAAAAGACAAAATGAATAATTAAACAATGAATTTTTAGTAAGTAATCATTTGGAATAATCAATTAGGACTTTTTTGTTAGCTCCATAATTATTTTCCTTTTTTTTTAATTTTTGGAAGCTGACTCAGTATATTGTCTTGTTTATAATATCGATTAAATTACCTAAATATTACAATTCGGATAAAAAAAAAAAATTGTGTTTTGGAGACAGAATGGTATTTTACATATTAAATTAATTATGTTTTCCGCTTATTTCCAAATATTTGAAGTCATTATAAGTTTTTGTATCAAGAAATTGTTGATTATTATTCTTACTTTAAGAAAAAGTATCCCTGTCGACAAATTTGTCTTAGTTTAAATAGAAAATTGACAAAAAAAAAAAAATGTTTTCTTAATTTCAACAAACTTGAAATTTTTGTTTTGAGATAGACAAACTTGTAGATTGGATTTTTATAAAAATAAAATAATAAATTAGTTCATAATAATTGAGTATAGTTTTGAGAACATTTGTTTTTTTTTAACCATAAATAATTAACTTCAAAAAACTTATATTTAATTTTAAAAAAATATTTTTTTTGACCCATTTAAGGTTTTTCAAGCAAAATATTTTTAATTTCTCATAAAGATTCTTCAATTTTAAAAAATGAAATCACACAAAATACCTTTATTGGCATTTAAATCCCACTTGAGAGTTATTGGAATCAATGTGAACAGTGAAAATGCTTCGAAATTTGGAAAATTTGCCGATAATTTCAAAGTCTGTTACTGCTTATTGTGTTACTGCTATTTAATTGTCGGATTCACTCATACGGTGTTGAAAAGAGACGAAGATTTCTACAATTGTCTCATGTATTTAATACCGACGGTGATATTTTTAATTAAATATTTACAGATGATAAATTCTAAAAAATCGATTAAAGAATTTATCGATGAAATTGATAACACATACAGAAATGAAGAAGAGGAAAATAAAAAATATATCGATGAAGCCGATAAGAAAATAAAAATGGGAATTCATTTTTTAATCGTTGGATATTTCATTTCTATCGGTGCCATTTTAGTTCCGAGCTATATAAGACGTCTTTTAGGTCGTAATTTATCGAAAGCACCTCTAACCATGTTCACTCCGTTCGATCCCGCTACAGAATATTTGAATGTGGTTGTTTTTCAGTTTTGTGTTCTACTCGGCATAGCTCACGTCGCTTTAATGACGTATGTAACTATATTTACGTTTACACTTCAGATGAGAGCTCAGGTTCAAGTTATAGGATCTGTGTTCAGATCGGTTCAATATGACGAAGAAGAATCCATAACAAGGAGCGGCTATGAAGAACAGAATGTCAACAATATTGTCAAGATAAAGAAGTGTATCCTGTATCACGCTAGAGTTTTAAGGTAAAATACAATTAATTCCTTTTTATTTTAATATTAATTTAAATTAACCCTCGGGAACGTGCGGTGGTCCTGTGAGGCCTAAATTTTAGATATAACTGTGAAATTGAGATTGAGATAATGGGAAGATAGGGATTTTTCTAGCTACATTTCTTGCTTTTATCAAGAGAATCAGCCACTTTTTGACATCATACGTGATTATACTTCAATTATATGCCCATATTGTCCTGACAGGGGACCCGCGCCACTTTCACTTAAATTTTAGTGAAATTTATACACATAATACAAAATAAATTAATATGGTTCCTGAATTTAAAAATAAAATAATAAAAATATACAGAAAAAATTAAAAATTTGAAAATTATAATTGAGACTGACTAATTTTGTGCTTATAAACTATGAGACTAAACAACGCTATTTTATCAATTAAAAAAAATAATAGAACAATACAACCAATTTAAATATGTTTTATACTATTTTGCAAAAATGATTTTAAGTTATGTAGTGTGCAGATAGGGACTGCTTTTGATTTAATTTAATTATTTTATTATAGTGTATTAGTGTATTTTAGTGTGTGAATTATTTTAATGGTTCTATTATAGTTAAAGTTGTCTATTAGTGTCTGTTTAGTAAGTAGGTCACCTGGTCAACTGAATTGCAAGCTGGCATTCTAGCCCCTCTAGGCTTGCAGCTCAGCTGACCTGGGTGGCCAGTCTGAGTCAAGAATTGGATCTAGCATGATGTTCCTGTGCTTGGTACCTGTTCTCTCAGATCTGGCCGCTGGTGAGTGACAGTTCCCTTTTTACCTTAGGGGGAGGAGAGGAAGTTGCTATTTCTTTATAATTAAATGCTACACTGTAATTTATAATTAGATTTCAATACTTTCAATTAGTAATGTTAATAAGTAGTAAGTAGTATGTTAGTAAGTGGTGTTATGTTCAAGTTCAATAAGTAATGTTAATAATGTTAAGAGGAATTGGTATGGATATGGGAATATGTATGGATAGTTGTAATAGTTTATAAATAATTAATTATTAGTATTAGTTATTAAATATATCTTATTTTATATATGTATATTTGTTTCTGTTTGTAGAATTGTATTTTTCCCTCTATCCTTAGGCTAGGTACGGGAGGGGGTCAGGGGGTTACAGTTATATTTATTTTACTTGATGTGAGGGCATTTTAAACAGATTAAGTCCTATCAGGGGTCCGCGCCTCCTCGTGTCTGTATTAGACCGCACGCACCCGAGGGTTAAATTATAATTATTTTTGACAATGGGAGATAGACAGAGAAAAATAGAATCCAACGCCAGGACTTGAACCACGGGCCACTAAATTTCCAGTTTAGCGCTCTTACCAATTGAACTACACTGAAGAATACTTTCCTCTGTCAATTACGATATCTAATCCCAAATTAAGCTTTTTAAATTTTCCACAAGTCCAGAAGTCAACATTAACAACAATATAACTAGACTGAGAATTATCACTTTTAATTATAAAGTACCCAATTAGTACCTGTACCTTGTACAATCAATTAAGAAATTAATTTCATGCTACGGAAAGTTTAAATTTTAATTTAAATCAAATTATAATTATTTTTAAAAAATGGGAGATAGACAGAGAAAAATATTTAGAAGCCCGTAGTTCAAGTCCCGGCACTGGAGTCTATTTTTCTCTGTCTATCTCCCATCGTTAAAAATAATGATAATTTGATTTAATTTAAAATTTAAACTTTCCGTAGCATGAAGACTACCAAAAAACTTAAAATGTAATATTACTTTATTTATAGATAGAAAAGAAAAATAATAAATACGACAAATGACTATCATGCAACTAATGAACTCTGAGGCGTAACAGCATGTGGAGAGTAGAGTAGAGCAAACCAATTAAATTTTATAGTACTAACTTCTAACAGGCTGAATAGTTGTGTTATTTAACAGAAAAATATTTTTAAAAAATCATAAATCGGATCTTTAGTTTGTGCAAAGGGCCTAAAGGTATAAAAAAAAACAAAATATTCTTAAATTTTACTTAATTCTGTAAATATTCAGGTAATGGTTTTTCCCCATCTAATAGCGTCTAGGTACTTTAATTTTTTTTCAACTTTAGGCCCTTTGTATTTATGTGAAAGAGAAACAAATGAGTGGAGAAGGTTGAAACTTATATGGGACCAACAATGACAATGACAACTAATTATGACATTCCATACAAATTTCATTTAAATCAGACGACTAGTTTTTAAGATGTATGTTAGCAAAAATTGATTGACAGACCGACAGACAGACACAAATCGGATACATAACAAATTTTTGGATATCAGTATGATCACTTAGCTTATGTTACCTTCGCAAAGCTCAGAAGAAAAACTCAATTTATTAATATGTTTGTCAACAGATATTTTAATAAAATAGAGTTAAACTGAAATATTTCACCTATATTTTTCATTATATCTATAATATGTTTTTATCTGGTTTATTTATTTTTGCAGGTTGCATTCTATCAGCAATGAAATGTTAAGTAGTGTGTTTTCATTGGAGATTTTAGTTTCATCGATCCAGTCTTGTTTAACTCTCTACCAAGCTACAAGAGTACGAATCATTTTACTACGTTTTTATTAACTTGGTTTCTTGTTTGTCCGGTACAAATCTGGCAATCGATTTCTAACTAACTTCCCGAATAGCTAGACATTTGAAACATTTTAGCATAGCTCAAAACACGACGACAATGCATTATTTTAATACTTTTATCCATCTTTCAGCAAAATTTAATTCATTTTCAGCAAATGTGCTGTATGGAAAGTTAGTTTGGAAAAAATTCGCGAGTTATTTTATTTGTTTTGGCATGTCCATAGAATAATACTATATATAGAAGGAGTGTCACTGATAACATTGAAAACAACTTTGGTTGTGATCATTATCCGCGTTCTAAAAATTCATTTTTGTAATTTATGACGTCATAACTCTAAAATTATTTGCCTTCGGTTTTATAATTTAATTTTTTATTTAATTATAATTATTGATAGTCAGTTTAGTTTATTGTAATATTTTTTGTGTTTTATCTTATTTTAGCTTGAAATATGCTAAAAATAATGTTTATTATATCATGACGGGCGAGTTGAAAAAAATGACGTCAGAGTGAAACGTAAACAATAACCAATGACAGGGCTTGTTTTCTTGACGTTTGTGAGCAGGCTTTAAATAGTTACTAAAGCGTGGCCAACCTTCTCCAGCTTAAATGAAAAAAAAGAGTGTTGTTTTGTTGGTCCCCTGGTCTAATGGACACAACCCCTTGGCGAAAGTTGGCTTCAGTCCCTTATCAGTAATTGCTTGTTGTTTTTATTCTATGCTCCTTCTATATATAGTATTATTCTATGGGCATGTCCCATGTTTACAATCTTCATTTTGACATGTTTCAAAATAATGATTTATGACAGAAAATTTAAAAACGTAGTATATAAAAAGTTCTTTTTATCTAGCGATTATTTATATTTTAAATTAATTAATTAAATTACAGTCCAGGCGATAGCGTGCAAAAAAGTGCATGTCTAACACCAATCTAGAATTTTGTGTATAAGTAAACCTTTTGGTGCCTTTTAAGTACATCTGCGGGGCAGGCAACAGGCATTTGAAAAAAAAAACCGGAGGAGAGTTGCTATGTCTCCCTAATTATGGTGGGCAATACGATTTTCATGATCCTGAGTATGAACATAGTTTGTAGACCAAAAATCAAGTTGATGATAGTTTGTTACTTATTAGACAAATATCACTCCAAATCACAGAAGTCACGTGACAAACGTCTATTACGTGACAAACTACCATCAAATTAATTTTTGGTCTACAAACTAAGTTAGTACTCAGGATCATGAAAATCACTTTGTCCACCATGATTGGCATGACATGACCACTCGCCATCAGTTTGTTTTTTTCAAATGCCTATTGCCAAGCTATGTCCCGCAGACAAACTTAGCCGACCACATATTCTTAAAAGGCACCAAAAGATTTACTTATACACAAAATTCTAGCTTGATGTTAGGCAGACACTTTTTTGCACGCTGTCTCCTGGACTATTATTATGAAACAAATAATTAAGCACTCATGTATTACTATTTTTCAGAGTGCTTCTTACATAAATGAGTTCTATATTCACTCACTTGTGATGTATCTGTGGAGTTACATCATTTGCTGGTGTGGATCTCAAATTGAATCATTGGTAAGATTAAATAAGCTAATATTTTGTTTAGAAACCTAAAGGTAATTCTTCAATATATAGGACTAGCTGGATACCTGTGCTTCGCTACGGAGTGTTTAATTTTAATTTGATGTTTTTTAAACTACCTTCAAGAAACATTTAAATTATTTTACTAATATTGAATATCTAGATTCTATCCCTCCCACTTTTTTCTCCTCCCTCTTTAATAAGATAATCTTTAAATATCCTAAATTTACCCACCTCCTAAATAAAAATATGACAAAACTGAACAATTACTGTACTCGTAAGGAGCTTTTCAACGATATGCATCGTGAAGGGTATCCATTACTTTGTCATTTGTACCCCTTACCCCTTTATACCAAAATTTTTTTGAAAATTCGTGGGCAGTGATTTTCCTCTTGCTTTGAAGGAAAAGTGTGTAAATATTCATCAAATTGGGATAAAACTGTAGATTTATATAAAAGACATGCACAGACACTTCTTTTTATAAAAGATATAGCTATATTTTTCCATTTTACCCCCTCAGAAATGAAAATATGACAAAACTGTACATAACAACAATTACTGTACTCTTAAAGAGCTTTCCAATGATATGCATCATGAAGGGTATTCATTCCTTTGACCCCGTATCCATTACTTGTACCCCGTACTTCTGCGTACCAAAATTAAATTTAGAAAATTCGTGTAAACAGTGTTTTTCCCCTTGCTTTGAAGGTCAATTGTGCAAATTGTCATCTGACTACAACTGTAGATTTGTATAAAGAACACATACATTCGTTGACTTTTATCTATATATATATATATGGCCGCCATCTTGAATCAAAATGCCCGATTGGTTAACTATTAATCAAAAGTTATTAATTTCATAAAAGGAAGCCAACTTCAAAATTTTAAGGTTCTAGTACAATTGGTTCTGGAGATATCGTCTTGTCGAATTTTGTATATAAATGGCCGCCATCTTGAATCAAGATTGCCCAGACTTCAGGAAAAATTGT
>KZ652367.1:50657-69175 GCA_001010745.2 Gerris buenoi | reverse complement strand
CCATCTGAGTAATTTTCGTTTTTATCTTGAACTAAAGATGGCGGATTTTTAAATATTTATTAGCGAGCACCTAGGAGGTAAGAGGAACACACCTACAAAATTTCATGGTCGTAGGTCCAGTGGTTTCAGAGATATCGTGATGTGTCAGTGAGTGGTATTTGGATTTTATATATATAGATAAAAAAAAATATTCAGAGAGTAAATTTTCAAATAAACTAGATCACATAATGAAGATTGTGCTAACTGATAAGGATTGTCACAACACAATAATTTGTGTATATACGCAGGTGTATCCCTAAAGGCCCTCATACACATTCAAAATGTTTGCGCAAACATTTTGACCGTATATGGGGCAGTTTGATGTTGGCGCAACATGATGTTTGACATGTATGGCTTGAATTTGCCCATGTCAAACATCTTCGAGCAAGCATTTTTCTCAAAATGTTTGATTGTATATGGGGGCCTTAATTCAGTATTATACTTTCCTTTTTATATTCTTCAGTTCTATAAGTATTATCCCCCCTTACCTTATAGAATTTCAGATTTTTTCTGAGTTGCTAAGCTTCAGTCATTAGCTCCTCTACAAATTTAAAATAAATTCACTTTATAAGATGTTTATGAAGTTGTTAAGTAATTTTTAAATAAAGCTTTTTAAAAACCGAGTATGGAATTAGAAAAATTTAATTAGTGGATAAAACTCAATGAGCAAAATGGCTTGTTATCAAAGCACATCAAACATGATTATTATTTTTAATTTTTTTTGAATCCCTAAAATTGTTTATTATCAGAGAACTAAGAATGAATTTAATCTCGATTAAATATATATAGCATTTTCTTTTTATTTATTTTATTTTATTTGATTTTTTTTTGCTTTTTTAATAAACTAATTATTTGATTCACTATTAGTAATTTCCCTAAAGTCCCAAATAGTCCAGTCAAATAGTATTTTGGCGGAGAAAAAATAAAGTAGTAATTTTTTATATATTTTGGGGTGCTATTTCTACTTTGTCACCACCTAAAAAAAGGTGCCTCCTGAGAAAATGGGTGCGATAATATAAAGAGAGAATACATACAGTGTGTGAGAGAAAAATTCTATTTTTTTGGTTTCAACTTACAGTTTAAAACATTCGCACTTATAGAGAAAAGTTTACATATACAAAAGTAAACTTCATTTAATTGCCTACAATTTACGAGTCTTAAGCTGTTTTTGTTACTGTATGACTACTGTATTGTTTTCCTAGATAGGTCTCTTTTTCACCAAATGACTGGAAAACAAAAGAAATATGAGAAATTGCTTAAAAATATTGATATGCAGGGAGCTTCTAATAATGATTATATGCTTAAATATAATTTTAAATAAAATTGATAACAATGAGTTTAATTTTATTTTTTTCTTTCCACAGACTAGCGAACTACTGAATTTCTGTTATGGTACAGTGTGGTACAGACTTAAGCCTAAAGATAGAAAAATGATTCTGACATTCATGACAGCAGCCAATGTACCATTGCATTTTAACTACAGAGGGATTTTTAATATCAATTTAGAGCAATATATTACCGTAAGTAAACCATTTTAAATTATAACTTTTAAATAAGCAAAGGTTCGATAAGAGTTTGTACAGATGGTGCGCCATCTATGCTAGGGTCAAAATAAGGCTTTCAGACAAAAGTAAAAGAACTAGCCCCCAAAGCAAAAGGAATCCACTGCATGATTCACCGGTATGCCCTTGCCACCAAGACTCTTCCAACTCCACTACAAGATGTACTCAATTCGTTGATAAAAATCGTAAATACCCGTATGTTCAAAGAACTGTGCATCGACATGAATTCTGATCACGAGGTTCTTCTTTTCTATACTGCCGAACGTTGGTTGTCGAAAGGAAATGTAAATCGTGTATTTGAATTGAAAGATTTAATTAAAATGTTCCTGGAAATGCAAGGGAAACATGATCTATTGGTATATTTTAACGAACAAGCTTGGTTGGAAAGAGTAGCATATCTAGCAGATATATTAGAACAGCAAAATATGCTTAACCTGAAACTTCAAGGAAAGGAAACGAATATTATCACATTTCACGATAGTCTCAGGGCAGTTTTATCCAAGCTTAAAAAAAAGGGGTCGGCAAACGAAAAAGGTAGGGAACCACTGCTCTAGAGGTTGTCTTCAGTGCCTAAAGCACAAAAAAATCACAAGATAACTTTGTGGTTTATGTACATAAAAATGATCACTAGTGGTTTAAAGCTGGCATTGCCCAATAGAATTTCTTTTGATTGAGATAAGTCTTTCTTTCTCTCACAAATAATTCTTTGATAATAATAATCTTTGAAACAAAAATAACTAAATTTTCTATTTCAGATACTGAAAGGATCCTACTCATATTACACTGTGATCAATGGACTTGAAGGAGTGTAATATTCTGTAATCTCAAATTAACCGGAGCCAACCATTATATTGACTCATTATCTTTTTTAACTTATTAATTTTAAGCACAAATTTCAATTTACTTATATAACTAAGTTTAGTGAAGCAATTTTAAATTTATTTTTTATTTTTTAAATTTAAATTTTTGATTGAATATTTTTGAAATTTGTTTATTTATTATTTATTTTATTAAAAAAAAACACAATGTATTGTTAACTTCTTAAGATTAGTTTTTTTTAACTATTTTTTGGTACTATTTATCGTACACATTTTACTTTTTATCTAGAACTTATGTAGCCATATTTATACTGTTCATCCTAGGCACAAGAGATGGATAGTTGGGTTTGGAAATTAAAAATTAATAATTAAGTGGCGAGGCTTTTGTTTTTATTATTCTACTAACACAGTTACATTTAAATTTTTACATACAAGTTTGCACCAAAAGCAATGAACCATTGTAAGATATAGCTTACTTCCTCTCTGTGAATTATTATAATTGCAAAATAGATTAAACAACTAAATTTGTAATTTAATTTCTCTAAAAAAACTGTTGATTTTCACCTTTTTATTCCAATAAAATAATGTGACATTACTGTTGCAGCAAATGATTTGTATGGTGTGATATAAAAAAGTAAAATTTAAATGTTTTGTGATTTTTAGGGTTTCTTTGGTAAAACCAAAAAAAGAGAAACCCTTATAGTTTCATTCCTGTGTCTGTCTGTCACTCTGTATGGTTCCAATAACTTTTGAACCAAAAGAGATAAAAACATGAAACTTTCCAGTATAAAAGATTGTTTTGACGCGCATACAGGAAAAATATAGCAAACTCAAAATTATCAGCTGTTCAAATTCAAAATGGCGGATAATTCACATCGCGTGAAAAAAATATTTTTCTAAAATTTTGAGTGGGGTATCAAATGAAAGGTATTGAAGAGTAGATTACAAATATATATACTACTTAGGGTTAGCGTTTAGTTTTTGGCGCCATTTTGTCAAAAAACATCGAAATTACGCGTGTTCCCCCCCCCCTAAAATCGTATTTCCGCTGTTACTAAAAATATAGAAAAATATGCAAAATATGTGGTCTGCTGGGCCATAGAAAAAATAAGATAAGCAGTTTGATCTGATTTACTGGGAATCTAAGATGGCGGATAATTCATGTCACTCGAAAAAAAATATATTTTTAAAATTTTGAGTGGGGTATCAAATAAAAGGTATTAAATTGTAGATTACAAATACATACACCACTTAGGGTTAGTGTTTAATTTTCGGCGACATTTTGTCAAAAAACATCGAAAATTTGCTTTCGGATTAGGGCCTCCCTGATATGATAACTCATTATTTGTCACCTGTATAATAAGTACAAATGTTAAAATTTTAGTAAAGTTATGGTAAAAAATATCACAATTTGTTTCACATTTAATTTTATTACCATAACTAAAAGTACAATGAAATAATGGTAAATGTGTGATAAAATAAAATTGCATGTCAATTCCAATAATATAAAGAACTATGAAATTACTAAGCTAGAATACTTGCCCTAGTTTTCTTAGTAAAAAAAAAGTCAAAGGAGGAAATAATCAAAAGTGATCCAGAAAATTTGGGTTCTGCTGAGGAACCCACCTTCATTGTCGTGTTGTTATTCTATTTATTCTATTAATTCATAATATTATTTTATTCCTACAGGCGCTATAGAGCCTCACTGATACAGTAGGAACGGCAAAATGAGTACCTATTACAGCTTGGTACTTTTTATTTTTATGACCCATCATCTATTGATGTCTGAAACGTCACTTACACTATTTGTAAGAAGTAAAAATTGAGCTATTGTATCACTGTCACTGCGCTGATGAAAAAAGCATATTGATATGAGAAACTTTTGTTCGAATTGTTGTCCGAATTTTTCTTTTTTATCATCAGCTTAGTGGCGCTTCAGGAAATTTCTGGTTTTCCCAGTGGCCCCCATCTATCCCTGATATTTTACTGGCAAATGTACAGGAAGCTTCTGCAGCTTTTTTTACTAGCATGTTTATTTCCGCTTTAACGAAGATCCTCATAATAGCCAATTACTGGCTTGAGAATTGCTAGAGGTGCCAAAACATTGTCACATAATTAACTGTGTATTACCTACAAGGATTCAGCATATTATTCAGAATTATTACTAAGGGTACAGTCATAGTTATATTAAAAAATAAAATAATGATACGTAATTCATAATTATTTATTTATTTACAGCATGAATTTCAGGCACGAAAAATCTAATAGATAATTTATATTCGTTTTTTTAAATTTTCTTTTAAATTAAAAAATAAAAAATTACACCATTTCTTTTTCTCTTAAAAAAAAAAAAAAAAATTCTCAAATTATATAAATACTAAACAAAAAACTTGGTTGAATATAAATAATATGTTTTATACAGATATACATTCAGATGTATATATTATAATTTATGTATATAATACTATTATTTTACAATAAAAACTATATTTACAATAAAAAGACTCCAATAAAAACATAATTTTACACAGAAGTCGCACATTGACAACACATAATAATATATAATATATTCATAAATAAATAATAAAATTCACCGAGACAATTTCTTGTAATGTGACAACTTTAATTTTATATTTACATTAAGGAAATATAGTGTATAGAAGTAGTGGACTGATAAGAGTAACTTCAATTAACATTTTCGAATTCATTATTAATTTTTATAATTATTTACTTATTTATTTGTTTTGTTATTATTATTATTGTGATTTGTGAGGCAAAACAAACATGCTACATACCAAAGTTAGGATGCATCATTTATATTGCATTATTTAAATTTGGAATTATATTTCTTTAGTGATTGTAAATGATTACTTAATTAATTAAATTTCAAATGATTACTTTAACCAGGTACAATATCAAGGTAGTAAAAAAAATAATAAAACCANAAAAAAAAAAAAAAAAAAAAAAAAAAAAAAAAAAAAAAAAAAAAAAAAAAAAAAAAAAAAATCTGAATAATATTTTGAATCTATCTGTTATGTTCAGTACAAGTTGAAAATATCAGAAGATACTGAAAGAAAAAAAGAAAAAATAAATAAACATAATAATCTTTAAGTATTTTTACTTTGACTAATGCAATTAAGTGAAAAACCAAAATTTATTTTTAACAAACAAGATACAAATGGCCAACAGAAAAAAGAAATAACATTTATAGTGCTGCAATCTTGGAAATTATTCTGATATAAAATTTACTGAGTTCAATATAATTAGTAGTAACATTATATAGTAATCAGCAAATGAAACATAAACAAAAAACTTTTTTCAACTGATTCCCAATTTATTTTAGCAAAAAGGAAGTCTATATCTGCACATAATATTCTGTTGAATTTTTTATTTGAATATGTTTATTCAGTATTCATCCTAAAAATAATTATTATAATAAAAATTCTCTGACGACTTATCCTGAATTATATAATGTTTATAGCACAAACTAAAATTTGAAAAATATTTAAAAAAAAAAAAAAAAAAAAAAAAAAAAAAAAAAAAAAAAAAAAAAAAAAAAAAAANATACAGTTATAATAATTATTTAAAATTTATTCTTTTAAATTTCTTTAAGAAGGAACTCAGGTGAAAGCTCGGAAATATAAAAGTGGGATAAAATTATTCTAAATGAATTTGGGTTTTTATTTTGTAAAATCATATTAATTTTTAAACAATTAAAGGTCGACCAAGAAGGCCAATCAGAGGAATGTGCTAGTTTTGTTACATTTATCTGTCATGAACTGTCGTTTTTTTTTTTTTTTAATAAAATAAAACACTGTCAAAATCAAATCTAATGAATTTACATAGCAAATCTATTTAAGCCAGGTTTACAGGATCTAAGTATACTTGGTCCAAGTAGTGGAACTTTGATACACTATAATAGAGAAGAGGTTTAAGATAGATTGTGTGTAATGTTTTTCCCTCCAGAACTTGCCAGTTAAACTGTGCTTATTAAGTTTTAAAACAGTGTTGATATAATAACCTTCTAGTAAACAAAACTCGGCAAAACCTCACATCTGTGTCTTTTTCAACAGATCATTCTCATAATTTGTCAGTTGGACGCAATTTTTGTTTTCATCAAAGTCTACCTGGATCAAAAAACATTTGGGGCCCATCCAAGTCAACTTGGATATCCAATTTACTCAATTGGACGTGGATACCCTGTTTACACAATGCATGTAGCGACAAAGCTCACTTGCTCCAAGTGTACTTGGATCGTGTAACTAAACTTTATTATTCTGATGGGAGAACACATTATTGTTTTTGTTTTTAATGCATTAATTTTTGTTTCAATAATTTCTCTATCTCAATAATTTGTTTATATTTTGATTAATTGTTATGGAGAGCTGTCATTTATAAAGAATCAAATATTCTCACCAGACTGTACTGACTCCGGCAGTACTTAAGAGTCCCAATTTTAAATGAAGCTAAGCTTAAGGTTTTTGCAGAGTGCCATCTCTTCTTGGTCGACCATTAGCTAAAGGAGAGAGTTGATAGTATTACTAAACATTTAGACAGGTATGTTCTGAACCTGATTCAGTTCTTCTCCACCTTATTTACACTTCTTTGTTCCTTTGATCCTGTTTTATTATCAAAATTATTTCCAACCTTCTTTCAGACTTTTGGAATTTATATTTTAAAGATAGATTTTTCATATTGCAAAGTATGTGATATACAAGCAAGACTATAATCCTTTGTTCTTTCAAGGTAGCTTTCTAAATTGTTATAATTTCAATTAATTAAAAGTCTATTTTATAAGAATAATTTATAATATTAGAGACTTTGTCGATACCACCAACTTCATTAATTTATCACAACACTTGATACAAGTATTTTAATAAATCTCATAGCCTAGTTTTTTTTTTTTTTCTTATTTCTTCTTTTGGGTATGCAAAGGAGATCTATTTTCCTACGATAAAAAGGTATAGATGGAAGTTAAAACGGGAATCACTACTTCAGACTAGGGTGCATATCTCGGGAGGAGTGGGTGTTTCAAGCATGGTAGAAGGTACTAAAGGTGGAGGGGGGCTGACGCTCCGTTGGTGGTACGAGTGGTGCCCCAGAACTACAGCTCTGCTGCTCTGCTCTGAGGTGGAGAGAGACTGCTCCCGAGACTGCATCGCTGCTCTCTGCTCCTGAGCTAAAGCTCGCACCGCGTTGGTCTTCTCCTAAACCAATCAAAATAAAGTATTGAATTAAAACAGTGAATATGTGCTTATAAAAAAAAAATATATATATATTAGTAGCCATGATGGCACTTGGGCCAGACGCTACATCAACATTATTATGATTATAACCAGGAGCAGAAGGTAGGTTAAATTATAAGGCTCATAAGGAAAAATGTAAGGAAATGTGTTTTTTTTTTGTGCAATACTTTTGTTACTCGGAACTGTAGAAGACAAATATAGAGGGTGCAAACACACAATTTTTAAAGGAGGTGTATATCTACAGGTCATTTGGAACAAATATCGACCTTTTTATAAAATTATCACTAATATGCCATACACCAGCTGCAACGGTATGTTTTTGAAAATGAGTTAGTTAGTTTGTTTAGCTGAGAGGTGGAATAATTTGAAGGATATGTTTTAAAGCTTATTAGTAGACCAAATTTTCTCGGCTCTGTATGCATTTATCTTTATTTTAAGGATAATAGCAATATGTGGGGGACCTGTTGAAATACCCCTTTCATTTTTGTGTTTAGAAATGGAAACACCCTGTATTAGTCCAGTCAAATTAGCTCAAAATGGCGGCGTATCTTGCATTAAATCATGTAGTTCCAATTTTTTCAGAAATGTGTAGAGGATGAGGATGGTCCCCTGAACAACGCCTAATAAAGACCCATCGATTTCAGGCGCCGCTAGCGGTGGGAGGGGGGGCAAAAGGTCACATTTTTCAGTTATCGGCGTTTACCTCGAAAACGGTACGTCGCACAGAAAATGTTATTCTATTTAAAATTAAAGCTGATAAAATTTCAAACAAAAATGTTTGAATGCATGTTTTACCTACGACCAACAGTTTTAAAGCTATAGGGTCGACAAAAATCAGTATTTTCAAAAATTAAATTTAATGTAAAATAACATATCCCTTTCATGAATTATTTTAATGATGAGGATAGACCAATTTTTTTAGGGCTATAAGCTGCCGAAGTGTGTAGTAAAAAATTTAAATTTAAAAAAATGTGAATATAATGTTTTTTGTCGACCCTATAGCTCCAAAACTGTTGGTCGTAGGTAAAACATGCATTCAAACATTTTTGTTTGAAATTTTATCAGCTTCAATTTTCAATAAAAAAATTTCCCCTAAGAGCAATAGTTTTGGAGATATGAGCAAAAACCTGAAAAAAGTCACGTTTGAGCGCTGTGGCACTGACTCCCCCCCTCTACAACTCAAGAAGCTGCAGGCTCTAGCTGCCTACACCCTTCGGCAGCTAATAGCCCCAAAACAATTTTTATATCCTCACTAAATTATTAAAACATCATTCAAATATCAACATAATTCAAATAAAATATGTAAACAATAAAATGTGAATAAATGTTTATTTTTGAAAATACTGTTTTTTGTCGACTCTAAAGCTCCAAAACTGTTGGCCGTAGGGAAAAAATGCATAGGTACATTTTTGTTTGAAATTTTATCAGGTTTAATTTTGAATAGAAAGACATTTTCTTTGCGACGTACCGTTTTCGAGATAAACGCCGAAAACTGAAAAATGTGACCTTTTGCCCCCCCTCCCACCGCTAGCGGCGCCTGAAATCGATGGGACTTTATTAGGCGTTGTTCAGGGGACCATCCTCTACACATTTCTGAAAAAATTGGAACTACATGACTGGACTATATATTCATTATATTGGAATTCAGGATATTGTTATAAAACAGGAGGAAGGTTGCTCAAGAGTGTTGCTATCACAAATCTTAGATAAGTGAAATATTATTTATCAATGATTGGTGCAACATACTTATTCACGTCCTGCTATTGTAGTAGTATAATATAATGAAATTACAAGCTATATATTTATTAGATATCATTATTTTAAGATAAAGCTAATATATTATACATCCTTTGGGACCAAAATATCTCAGCTGGATTCTCAGATAATAATCAGTCACTTTCTGCAATATCAATAAATGAAACTATCTATTAAGATAAATAACAAGTGATGTACAAATTAATAGTTTAAACAATAACATGTAATTAAAAACAAAACATATTTATTTAAATGAATTTAACAAAAAATAACAAAAAAAAAAAAATATTAATACTGCAAGCAACCAAGTGAATGAAATGTGCTTTGTGTGCAAAATGATAACATGCCAAACATTTTAAGTTGAAATAATATTTATTATATACAGGATAAATAATTATATTTTATTTAATCAAACTAGAGACCAATTAATTTACTTATTTTTTTTTTTTTTTTACTAACTTTTAAAATAATCTAAGAACTAACATGTAATTAAGAACTAAAATGAAAAAATAAAAATAATATTAATAGTAATCAAAATCTAATTTAATATACACTAAATTATAAATCGTTAACAAAATCCAATATTTTTTTTCTTAGATCAATTTGACAATTTTAAAACCATTTATGAGTTCTGAATTAATTCTTCTTGTTTTTCTCAGATTTATATTGTTAATATGAATTATTTTATTTAGACTTAAAAGTATTAAATAGAGAATCTCTTGCCAAACAAAATGTGACTCCTCTAAAAATGTTTACAGACTTTTAATTTGAATTGCAATATTTTTCTTTTTAATATTAAACCCAAAAATTAATATTAATGTGGGAAACTGTCTATGAACCATAAATGATCATTTTCGATAATTCTGAGCTAACAGAACCTAGTGAAGTGTGAAAAAGAACGTCACATTTTAAATCTCTAACTCAATTCCTAAAGTGTTTCATTCCCTTCTACATTTTTAAGAAATAATGATAATCTTTAGTTAAATCTTAGATTCACAAATACCACCAAAGGTATTGCTCACCACCAGTAGGTATTGTAAATACCTGCTGATAGTGATTTTTTACCAATAAATAATTCTTTATTAATACTAATAATTACAAGATAAAAAGAACTTTTTATATACTACGTTTTTTAATTCAATTACAGTCTATAAGATTAGAGTTGGTACAATCGAAGGCGGGATAAGTAGTTTACATTTTTATCATAAGTAGTTTACAATTTTAACCACCATCTTCCCGTGGAGCGCTAGTGCTCTTACACCTCTAGAATACTGGAGTTGGATACCCCTGGTTTACTTATTCTTTTTTGCTGTCATTTAATGTTTACGTCTCAATAAAAAATATAAAATTTGAAATCTGTCAAAATGAGGATTGTAAATAATTGGGATATGTCAAAACAAATAAAACAACTTGCGGATTTTTTCCGAACTAACTTTCCATGCAGCAAATTTGCTGAAAACGAATTAAATTCTGCTGAAAAATTACTAAAAGCATTAAAATAATGCATTGTCATCGTGTTCTGAAAGTTTCAAATGTCTAGCTACTCGGGATGTTAGTTAAAATTCTATTGCAAGATTTGTACCGGACAAACAAACAAACAAACAAGAAACCAAGTTAATAAAAACGTATTAAAAAGTAACCATTTGTAGTCGAAAGCTATAGTCAAGGAGATAGCGTGCAAAAAAGTGTCTGACTAACATCAAGCTAGAATTTTGTGTACAAGTAAATGTTTTGGTGCCTATTATGAATATGTGGTCGGTTAAGTTCGTCTGCAAGAAATAGCTTGGCAATAGGTTTTCTTTTTTTCAAATGCCAATTGCTAAGCTATGTCCCGACCGCATATTCTTAAAAGGCATCACAAGATTTACTTATACACAAAATTCTAGCTTGATGTTAGGCACACACTTTTTTGCACGCTATCTCCTAGACCAGGTTTGAACAATTAATCTACTGTACTTATATTGTAAGCAAAGCTAATTTTGACAATTGTTAATTTCCAGTTCCTCAGAGCCAGTAAAACTACATTAAATATAATTCTAGATTTAATTCTCTCGCATGTTCAGACTGTCTTATTTCAATTTAACTTTTTTTAAGAAATAAAAATAATCCAATTTTATCATTGAAAGTTTACTTTGAGCTTTATTCTTTTATTCTAATCAAACCCTGTACTTGCTTATTTAGTTAATTTCTTTGAGAGTTGTTATAAAAATTTGTTTACTTAGAATCCACCAATAGTAATAAGTAATAATAATTATATTTTCTAATTATTATGTACAGTACATTATTTACATACTAATTTTTTTTTTAAAAAAAAGCAATGGAGTAATATATACATACTTACATCGATTTTAATGCAAGAATTATTTGGCATTTAAAAAGAGGTTATCCCCTGAAATCCTGATAATCTTAGAAGAACCATATTTAACTTTATATTTATACCCTTTTTCATTAATAAAAAAAAAAAAAATTATAAACAATATAAAAAGTGTAATAAATAGTGATAAAAAAAAGGTGAATTGTTATTTTTTGTTTCACTTGCCTTTCTTTACCTTTTGCCATAGGAAGACATTGTGAACCATGGCGCAGCCGCAGAACATTATCCCCATCCCTATGAGTACACTCGTCACTATAGCAGGAGTACTGTGGAACTGTATGAACGTATACAGGATAATACCTAAACAAAACATAATAGAAATTATTAATATGTAGTTAAAAATTTAATAAATTAATATATTGTTCCTTATAGTATAAATTCTTGTATAGTTGTGGGGGAGGGGTTAGAGATAATTATAGGTGGTCAGAGGTGGTTAGAGATAGTTAGAGATGGTTAGACGTGGTTAGACGTGGTTAGAGGTGGTTAGAGATAATTATAGATTATCAGAGGTGGTCAGAGGTGGTTAGAGATGGTTAGAGGTGGTTAGAGATAGTTAGAGATGGTTAGCGTGGTTAGACGTGGTTAGAGGTGGTTAGAGATAGTTAGAGGTGGTTATAGGTGGTTAGACGTGGTTAGAGGTGTTTAGAGGTGGTTAGAGATAGTTATAGGTGGTTAGAGGTGGTAAGAGGTGGTTAGAGGTGGTAATATAAATTCTTAATTAGTTGGATATTTTAAGGGAAATTCAAACGTCTCACATTTGTGATATTTCGATCCCTCCTTGGATCATTCTCAAACTGACTGACTAGCTGACTACATTGTCACAGTTATTGTTTTCAATGTATCACAAACCATATTGCTACTTATTACAGTTATAAAAATTAAATCTGGAAACTAGATGATCTAATTAATAAAAACTGTAAAACATTTGGTGAGAAGAGATTATCCCTTTTGGCACAAAAATAACAATCGTATCCTTGAACATTTATATGAAATAATGAATAGAGTAAATACAATATTTCAAATAAGTATTTGTGTACTCTCAAGAATTTTTATATAAAACAATAACTGTGACAATGTAATCAGCTAGTCAGTCAGCTTGAGTATGATCCAAGAATGGATCGAAATATCACAAATGTGAGGCCTTCAAATTTTTCTTAAAAGACCCAACTAATCAAGGCATTAAATATTTAAATATTTATTAAGGCAATCCAGGTAATAATTTAATTTAAGTTTTACATCTTGAAGTCTGGACATTCCCAAGGTGCATACTGAGATGGGGGTAATACAAACCAGAGAGTTTTTTGAACCGAAGAAATATACAAGACAGGACAAATTATGACAATAGCACCACAAGTATCGGGCAAGCCATTTATGGCATAGTTCTGCCATGCTCTGATCTGCGTACTCACATATATATTTCTGGGAATCATTGTGTACTCAGTTTATACTGTCAGTTACCATTGGAAAATATGAATTGATGAAGCCTCAACACATTTACTCTGATAAGTCACAAGAGTTTCTGGATGATCTGTTTTGACTATATTTCTTATCTTTTTTTATTAATGAGGGTCGATTTGGGGTTTTTTTTGGGGGGGGGGGGGCTTGAAATAATTAAATCCAAATTAATAATTTTGAAATGGGGATATATCGTCCTACTCCAGGACATTAGCATGCCTAGTAAAGAGAAGTATTCTTTAAAAATCCATAACTTTACAAAACATAGTTAATTTCATCAAAACATAATATTTCTACTTCACAAAGGGAAACCATTCATTTAATTTATGACAAACGCAATACAATTAGTTAACTAAAATTTATTTGCTTGCATATTTATCCTGCCATTTTTTTTATTTATTTTTTTTATTATTATTTATCAAATGTAATTTTATATATAAGTTTACAAACTCGTACTCCATCTCTTTTATATATAAGTTTACAAACTCGTACTCCATCTCTTTTATATATAAGTTTACAAACTCGTACTCCATCTCTTTTATATATAAGTTTACAAACTCGTACTCCATCTCTTTTATATATAAGTTTACAAACTCGTACTCCATCTCTTTTATATATAAGTTTACAAACTCGTACTCCATCTCTTTTATATATAAGTTTACAAACTCGTACTCCATCTCTTTTATATATAAGTTTACAAACTCGTACTCCATCTCTTTTATATATAAGTTTACAAACTCGTACTCCATCTCTTTTATATATAAGTTTACAAACTCGTACTCCATCTCTTTTATATATAAGTTTACAAACTCGTACTCCATCTCTTTTATATATAAGTTTACAAACTCGTACTCCATCTCTTTTATATATAAGTTTACAAACTCGTACTCCATCTCTTTTATATATAAGTTTACAAACTCGTACTCCATCTCTTTTATATATAAGTTTACAAACTCGTACTCCATCTCTTTTATATATAAGTTTACAAACTCGTACTCCATCTCTTTTATATATAAGTTTACAAACTCGTACTCCATCTCTTTTATATATAAGTTTACAAACTCGTACTCCATCTCTTTTATATATAAGTTTACAAACTCGTACTCCATCTCTTTTATATATAAGTTTACAAACTCGTACTCCATCTCTTTTATATATAAGTTTACAAACTCGTACTCCATCTCTTTTATATATAAGTTTACAAACTCGTACTCCATCTCTTTTATATATAAGTTTACAAACTCGTACTCCATCTCTTTTATATATAAGTTTACAAACTCGTACTCCATCTCTTTTATATATAAGTTTACAAACTCGTACTCCATCTCTTTTATATATAAGTTTACAAACTCGTACTCCATCTCTTTTATATATAAGTTTACAAACTCGTACTCCATCTCTTTTATATATAAGTTTACAAACTCGTACTCCATCTCTTTTATATATAAGTTTACAAACTCGTACTCCATCTCTTTTATATATAAGTTTANTTCCTGCTGATAGGTTGACAGTAAGGACAGTTCCAAACATAGCTAGAGCTGACATAGACAAAAAAGGGACTACCAAAAGAAACACTATGACATAAATGCAAAAAGACTTGACAAGCCAAGTTTGTCAAGTAAGTTTGATCGTGTATGGGGGCCTAAAATAAAATATAAAAAATGAAATATTTTTTTTAATAGCTAAGAAATACTATTAAAAGGTAAAAGGAATTATTAATAATTAATAATGTATTAATTAATAATAAATATTAATTAATAAGTTACCAGTAAGGAAGACAGGTATAGACACGAAGAAGCCTCCTACAGCGCACACTCGTGTAAAAGCGGATTTCTTTAAATACTTATTCGTCCTGAAACAAATCAAACAAATAATTTATTAGCAACTTTTATAATAATGAATCTTTATTTAGAACATTTATAAATAATATAAGTGAATCTTTATTCTTTATTTAGAACATTTATAAATAATATAAGTGAATCTTTATTTAGAACATTTATAAATTATATAAGTGAATCTTTATTTAGAACATTTATAAATAATATAAGTGAATCTTTATTTAGAACATTAATAAATAATATAAGTGAATCTTTATTTAGATTTAAGGCAGACGCCATATTGGCAGAGAAGCAGCAAAGAAGTAAAGCAAGGTTATATTTTCAAAATATAAGTTTTAAGCTAACAAGAAATACCTAGGTACGGTACAACATAACCGGATAAATTCATATTGTATACGTGCCAGGCCAAGATTTAGAGCCACCTCTAACCATCTCTAACCACCACTATAAGCACCTCTAACCATCTCTAACCACCACTATAAGCACCTCTAAACATCTCTAACCACCTTTAACCACCCCTAATTACTTTTAACAACCCTTTAAGAAATTGATCTGACTCTTATAAAAAGAATTAGGCCAGGACCATTTACACCTAACATCTCATCAGAGAGAGTAGAATAAGAAAAAATGTGGATTCACCCCGAAGGGGCCCACCATTAACCACTTTAAAATTCCTATAAAGGGAGAGCCCCACAATAATATTAATATCCGGGTAAAATTCAGACATTCGTAAATAAACAATAGAATAACTATCTCAGCTCAGCGATACTTGAACAAAAAGTTCGTAGGGAAAAGGGAGCTGATATATCGATCTTATACACTGAAATTAATCGATTATAAGACTCGCCTCAAATATAAGGCACATCACCATGTTCCCGATGCAAAAACGGGGAAAAGTGCTTCACATACGAAGTAGTACGATATTAGTTTCAATCTTATATTTTGTAAAATGTGATTATACATGTTTGTAATTAACACATTAAACCTTTACAATTTTACCTTTAATATGTCAGAGAAAATGAATTAGGAAAATCGATTTCAAATAATAATTAAAATCATTACAAAAAATAAGCTTATCTTATAAAAAAAAAATCACAGGGAAGTACTTGCCCCAAGTACTTTTTAGGGTTTTGTAGATGAGTAAGCATACCCATTATGTAATTATGATTTCTGGTCTTCGATCTCAAGAGTCCGGGTTCGATTCCCCGGGGGGTCACAATGTTTTTTATCAGTAATAAACCAATAAGGAATGCAAACTTTAAAAAAGCAAATATATATTTGTGTCCTACTCTTCAGCAGCTTTCATTTGATACCCAACTCAAAATTTTTGAAAAATAAAATTTTGGGCGCACCCCAAATTTTTGCGCACAAAATTGACAATTTTTAAAATCTTTGAATGAACTCCCGGAAATATCATCGCCCTAATATAAGGTATTAGCATGAATTATTTCGAAATTTTAGCACCAGCCGATCTATAGTGGTTGGGGGGGGGACAATTTTTTTTGGGTATATTTTGATTTTTTCCCCCTATAAGGAATGCAAAATTTAAAAAAGCATATACATATTTGTGTTCTACTCTTCAGCAGCTTTCATTTGATACCCCACTCAAAAATTTAAACAAATGTAAATTTTTGAGGTTACCACTTTTTTTAGGTTACCACGCAAATCTAATTATGGACTTCTGTATATTTTTCCTCTATTTGGGTCAAAAAGTTGCACCAGGGTTCCAAATTTCAGCACTTTCGCTTGAACGGTTCGGGCCCTATGAACCAAAGAGCGATGGACAGACGGACACATCACCCTCGGCATAAGGGTTTTGAGAAGTATGTATCTACAAAACCCTAAAAAACGTGCACTGAATTTATTAAAATAGGGGATGGGGGATTATATGACCGTCAAAATTATAATATTAATAATATTATTTCCTTGTGAAACAAAATTTAAGTATAAAGTATAACTTCTAGTCAGATAATCTCAATTAGCTTATCTCTGTTTATCTTTTTGTGACTTTAACGCTTTCAGAGTAGGTACCTATATAAATAATCACAAAAAGTAGACCAATCAAATTTCCTAAGGTAAATCTGCACTATTTGGCCCACTAACTTCTAATTGTCCGATTTACTTGAAATTTTTTTTAAATTGTTCCTTTTTACATATTAAAAACGATTCCGCTTGAACCGTCTCGGTAAATTCAATAGTTTCTTTGTAAAAAAAATACGTAAAAGTGAAGTGTTAAGTGCTGTTTCAAGAAACGTATTATTTTTAAAGGCCGCTTCGCGGTGCTCCGCTCATTTTCTGAAGAAAAACAACCCTGCTGCATATAGACCAGGTAGATGTCAAAATCGAAGTATAAAATTCGCTAAATTATCACTTTAACTTTAGCCAATGTCACTTCGAGAAAAATACGGGAAGGTTATAGTTAGTTTAGGTTAGGATTTGTACACTTCGCCATAACCTTCCTCATTTCCCTAAGAAAGTGACACTTTTACGTATTTTTTTACGAAAAAAACTATTGATTTTAACGAGATGGTACAACCGGAATCGTTTTTAATGTGTAAAAAGGAACAGTTTAAAAAAAATGTTAAGTAAATCGGACAATAGTGGCCAAAATAGGGCCAAATAGTGCAGATTTACCAAAACTAAAAACATTAAAATTCAACACTCCATAGCGAGTATTACTTATGTGAAAGAATAAATTAAATCATTATTGTAATGTCATTTCTATTCTTCTATTTTCCATTTACTAAATCCATTCCATTATCCAGTAGATAGTTGATATAATTTTAATAAATAGTCATTAGTTCATTTTATCATAATCGTTGTGAAACTCAAACATTCACTTTCAATTTACCGTTTTAAAATTACTTTGACACTCGAACGTGCACAGGGAAGATAAAAGAACAAAGAAATATGAGAACAAGAGCCTTAGCAAGTATTTTATTAGACGGAAGTTTCTTTAAGCTGCATCAATCTGTCCTACCTGACTTTCTCTAGAGATCTAAGTATCGCCGTTCTAATTCACGTAACACCATCTTATAGTTCAAGAGACAAGAAAATTACTTAAAAAAAGTAAATAACCGTTATACAGTCTAAATACGTTCTTTTTAGGGTTTCGAGGTCGTCCTAGAAACCCTTATGCTTTTGGTAGTTCGTCCGTCCGTCCGTCGCATCTTGTATTATATCTCCCAACCTAATGACGCTATTGACTTGAAATTTGGTATATAAGTTAAACTTTTTTGCCCAAAAACAGAAAACCTATTGCGAACTTTAACACTCCAAATTTCTGCGATCTGCGATGAATTGCGATCACCGCGCAATATTTTACATTTTTTGTAATTTTCAAGTTGGGTATCATTTCAAAGGTATTGAAATGTAGATTACAAATATGTATCGCATTTTCAAAATGGCGGCCATTTTACCCCCCAAAAAAT